>JAZBGZ010000002.1:38593-72422 GCA_037414795.1 Stenodera caucasica
CCCCCGTTTTCAATTATAAACTACCCCTTATATATTATATGGGAATATAAAAAAATCCAAACACTGACTGAAATGTTTTGAAACCAATCAGAGCTTTTATCAGTTAAAAATTAAATATTTATGGCCACTA
This sequence comes from Stenodera caucasica, assembly GCA_037414795.1. NCBI lineage: Eukaryota > Metazoa > Arthropoda > Insecta > Coleoptera > Meloidae > Stenodera > Stenodera caucasica. Next base: position 38,724 of record JAZBGZ010000002.1, read on the forward strand.
CCGGCCTCATTAATAATATTCGCTGGTAATGAAATGTTTTTAATGGGTTTTTCTATGGAACAGACTCATTAATAGAAATATAAACAATAACATAAAAATGGACAGAAACCTATTGTAAATTTTCACATTTGAATAGTTTTTTCTGACAAGTGCTCAATTTAGGGATGATTTATTTGTTGTTAATCAAGCAAATATTAGATTGAAGTCAAAATTGATAAAAATCGGATATTCTCCCATTGGGGCGAAAAATCAACAAAATATTTCCACATTGTTGCCATACCATATCGTATGATCTTTTAGTCTGTTTTATATCTAACACTACCTGTAATCACTTTCGATACACACACATCCACAAAAGTATTGATTTTCTCTCACTGTTTATGGTCGATTAGTTGTAAAGCTTTTCAGTTTGGAAAACAACAAAAACACACCCTTATATCTGTCTAATGTAAAAGTCTTAATTCTAATATCGTTTAGTTTATGATTAATTGATCGATTTCTCTTTAATATTTGTCCAAACTATCAGCTTTAATGTCAATTTAATTAAATGTCCAACACGAAAATTGAATGTATAGCGATACAAAGATACGGTGACGTATTGAAAAGTTGACAAACACAAAGAGACGTCCAGCAAACTCTCAATCAATACAATCATTCTTGAACATCCCCATGATTTTTTTTTCATTTTGTTGTATTGTGTATGGGAGAATTTTAGGGTGAAAATGATGAATTTTGTAAAGCTACAAGTACTCTATATATTTTCCAAGATAGAATCCTATCTCTTGAATAAGCTCTTCGCTGTATCTCATTATCACCCAACATCAGTACAGTATTATTTATTTCTCGGTTTAATGTTGTTTATATTTCATTTTCGTTCACAACGAAAAAAATTAATTCATATTTATTGAGGTGAATTGATTAATAATTGATTTTGTCTTTTGTTCGAGAATTTCCATAATAATAAAATATGTAATAATAATAATAATGAAATTATTGGCATGTATAAATCCGCCTTGAAAATCTGTCAATGTCGATGATATGAATTGAGAGTTACCGGAAAACGGAAGTAGCACCCTCGAGGTGTGGTAGTGGTGTGATGGTGTGTGTGTGCATTTGCATGTAAATTGAATAAAGAGATGTAAGGTGGGATTGACGAACGAGACAAGAGAAGAGATGACGATGATGTCAAGTTAGAAAATTTTTAGACAGAAATATGATGAATCGGAATCCAAAAACATACCTATAGCAATTTCTCATATCTATGTTAATAACAAATATGTTCATCCTAATAGAATAGAAGATTTGATCGAAATTAAAATCGACATTTTCACATATTATAGGTTGATTTAGGAAACTAGAACGACAACTAGAGGAGTTCGTTTTTGGGAGACAAATGAAATCATGAATAAATGTCCTTCTTATAATAACAATAATACGTAGAGAATTTCATTGGAATTTCATTGCAAGAAAAATATGAAGTATTTAATAAAAGTCAAACAAACAGAGAGACGATATGATGTCCAATTCCTCTTGACATTCTCCACATATTCTTTTCATAAAACACAACCAGGTATTTAGACTATCGAGTAAATTGAAATTCTGACTCAAAGTCCCTAGATATCTTTATCTGGATTGAGTGAGAATTTGGAAAAATATTCTATTATTACAGGAATTCTCCCCCATATTCTTAGTTATGAACCAGCATTTTCGCAAAAAAAATCAGATTATTTATTATGTATGAGATTAGATCGTTTCCTTGTTTGATAGTTCAGGCTTTGAGAAAAATTAGTCTTAAACGATAACAAACTTTTTGGAGCTCTCAAATCGGAAAATAATTATCGTTGAACGGTTAATATTATGCGTCGAATGGTGCTAAATTTGGGTCTTAGAAGTTGAAGATTGAAATTGAAAAAATATAACAATTGATCGTTTGAATAGAACAATTTCTATAGAAAACAGATGCGTGGAATTTCCAATTCAAAAATTTTTTATAATAGTCCTTTCTTTGATCGCTAAATAATCAAGCACTGTTAATTATATGAAGTTGAGTTGTTGCCAAACTATTCATATTCATATACATATATTCTATAATAACCAAACCGATATTAATTACATAGTGTTGAGTTTTGTTGCGAACTCAATTACTATAAAGCCGTCTCGACTATCGTATCCGAACTATTTTGTAAGCAACTACTACCCTAATTTATTGTTAGCAAACACAATTTCACAGAAAATTACAAAATTTATAATATAAATTCCGTAAATAAAAATTCAACGAATAATATCTGTATAACTAATAATTTGTACATGTTGATGGGAATTTGTCGATTTGGAAATGGGTAGTAAGATAAAAAAAAAACGCAAGTAAATATTGCAGCAGTTAAAGCTCTAGCTAGTAATTTCTCATTTCCTGTTTGCGATCTTGTTTAAATGGGAATCGTTTTATAAAAGTTTTCCCAAGGAAAATCGACAAAATTTTAAAGTGTTTGCTTGCATTTCCCGAACATCGTTTCCTCTCACCATTATTATTATTATTATTCTGTTGATAATTTTTATTAAAGTTTATATTTGAAGAGAAGACTCTCGAGTTGAACCATCTTTAAAGCAATAATGCTTCGACTTTGTTAACGTACATTATCTTGAGAAAATAATTACCACTTCAGTACCAGATTTAGTGGTGTTATATATGCCTATAAGTTTAATAACACAACTAGGTATAACATCATATAAATTATATATTCTTGAAAATCTTATCTAAGTAAACTGTTAATCTGAATAATGGCCAATATGCTACTTGTTGACGCATCAAGAGATCTCTACAACGATAATTATCGGTCCGTATCGTTTTAATAAATAGTCTGAATTAGGATAGATGGCGCTATCAGAATTCGAGATCAAAATCGAGGATCGATTCTGGTTGTATTAATTTTTAAATCATAACGAAAACAAATAATATTTTCCATTGGGATTCTGTGTTATAAATCCAAATAACAAGAGCAAATTCTGAAATTGGTAGATACGTATGTTTAAATTATTGATGATGTGTGTGGGGAGTGGTTGGTTATTAAAATTTAATGTATAAAGTTAGATTGATGCAATAAGCATTATTGTTGAATTTTTAAAAGTTGTATCTATCGATTATTGAGTATTATTGAAGGAACTAATGATGAAAAATTCAGAAAATTTCCAGAACAAAAACGTTTGTGTGTGGTTTTTTTTTTTTTTGTCATTATACTATAAACTTGAAATTTAAAAGTCTTCCACCCATTCACACAGCTTTATTTTAAACGTGCCAAAATTTTCACTACCCTTGTATTAAAGTTTACATAAGTTAGGTCTCCTCCAGTCATTACCATAGCGGCAATTAACAAACGAGAGTTGAATGTAAACTAGCCTGACAAGGTCTTTTGAAGCCGCTAACTCATTGCAATTAGCAACATAAAAGATGATATGACAGGAAAAAAGCCAACGACATAGAAATAATAAAGAATACTTTTCAGTCTACTCGTCTGCAAATAATGATGCTTACTTTTTCAGCATGTATGGTTGGTATACTATATTCATGATGAAAATAGGGGAAGAATATTATTATTATTATACTGTTTAGTTTAAATGCACACGATTCTCTACTTTCGCTCTCAATAGATCCGCAAGTCTTTGAAGTTAACATAGCAATGAAAGTACTTGTTGACTTTATCAACATACACTTTCACTAAGCCGAGACTTGTAAATTTCAACCCTACCATTTTATGTTCTAACGATAATTCGCAAACAAAACAACATCAATTTATACAAGTTCTATGTGCAAATTGTTTTACTATTCCGATAAATTTCGTATATATATACAAGAAAATAAGAAGAAGATATAGTGAAATTATAGATTCGAGAAAAAAATAACATCAATTTGAATATAGACGTTGTTTGTCTTCTTTGTTATTAGAGAGACGTGCAAAATCGAAATTATTTCCTAAAGGAATTTACTGTTGTTAAAGAAACACATAACTAAAAGTTTTCTTATTATTCTACCACTTCATTTATCTTAACGGTTCCCTATAATCGGTTTTGTGCTTGGTTCGCGTGCACATACAAAACGTTTTATTGCTATTTTCAGCACTTTTCAACAGCCTCACCAAAGTCTCGAATTTATTGCATTAATCATTGAAATAATTTCAATTTATTATTATGACAAATTATTGTTGCATTTCTATTATTTTTTCTATTGTTTTACCCAACTTCTATTTCTATAAATATATTGATAATCTCATTAGATCATGCTTAAAACAATATTGTCTTTAAGTTAATAAATCCTCATCAAGAAGTACAATATTTACGGTATACCAGTGGCAACTTAATGATATTTTGTGACGTTCATTAAGTGTGTTTGTTCCCTTGAACCACTCCCGTTCTCTATATAACACACATACACATATAAAAACTAATTCAATGTGTTGGGATATATCTGTCGTGACGTAATCATGCCCTATTCACCGGAACGTCCCGACGACCAACCTTCTCTCAACCTGAAACGTTTGTTTTTCTAAGCGCCAATTATACGAATCGATATACAACAAGAATCGTCGAACGAGTAATAAGGAGAAGTATATAAAAATAAATCGCAAACCAAAAGGGAGTTGATATATCGAAGGGTATAAGAGTGAGAAATATAGAAAACTGAACATTGAGATAAATTGTCGATAACGATGGAGTTTTCTCGTTTTTGTTTTGTGTTTTTTTTTTGCTGTTTTTAACGAACTCTTGTCAAAGACCGATGATGTAGGCGAAATCAAATAACGAGTGAAAAATCGAAAATTATATAAATCAAACTGTTACAATTTTCTAGTAGTTAATTGGAACAATTGGTAATATATTGGAATAATTTATAAATTAAAGAAAATCTCAGTCTATTTTTTCATCACCATTGGTTAGATTTTTTTTTGTTTTTTTTTTGCGACTATTCAGGGATGATCCCGGAGTTGAGTTGTAAATTTTTTCGATACACGCCTGCTACCAGCCAGTATGCTTAATGATTTATTCAGGCACAAGTAGTGCGAAATCTGGGAATATGTCGACATTGTTCGAATAATTCTATGTTAAAAAAAAAACAAGAGAGCACATTGAACTTTTCGAATTAAATTCTAGATAAATCCAATACGAATTTAATTTAATTCTTATTTTTGTTTTTCGAATATGAATCTAATAAATTTTCGTATAAATCACTAGAAAGTGAAATATCCAAGAGATTTAGAGTAACACTCATAACCCCAAAACAAATTTGCAACACAATGTACAGACAATAAATTTGTCCAACTGACGAGGAGAGTTTGCCAGGCAGACATTTTAATTACAATCTACAGGGCCCCTCGAACAACGGCTTCCTTGCAACTTACACCTGGTTCCTACTGTGAGAAGAACGCTCGATGGTCGTTTGTCAACCAGTTTATTCTCTCTCTCTCCCTATATCTACCCTTTTAACCAACCTTTGTAAAATTTAAATTAAAATAATACAAACATTGTTTATGTCGTTTATAGTAAATTAGAATACATTACTAGGTTGAAATTAATTTCCAACCATCATAAATACAAATGATAATAACTATATAGTTATCATCATCATCATCATCATCGTCATCAACTACTGGTAATCACAAATGAGATTTCAAAAGGTATGAGTGAACCCATAGTGGAGCTAAAGTTCTTATTAGTTTTGAAACTGTAATCCTATGCTTAATTCCTTCAGGATGCACAGCTTACTCAACTGACTCAGTTATAACTTTAATTAAATCTGGGATTGATAATCGACAAAAAAAAAACATTGATTGTAAAAATTTTTCATTACTACAACTATATTCCCAAATGTTGTCAAAGTATTGAAAAGATAAGATGAATGAGTGATGAATCGATCAAACTTATATATAATTTCATCATATACGAAGTTATTCGATATTAATACTGATATAGCAAAATTATATTATAAGGATGATGGTTGATGTAGGAGTTGGAGTGAGATAGATTGATTTGAGTTTCTAATACATCATCATTCTCTGACCGACTTGAGGTTCGACGTCAGAATCTATCTAATCCTAGATCAAGGGAATGGTTTAATCCTTCTAGCAAGCTATTCTATTTCTATCTTTCTCTATTCTAGATGGGTTAATTCAGTTTCTATAGTAATAGGAAATCAAGTACACACACGGTCACAATAGTTATTGGTAATCCCTTTGCGGATATCCTACAACACAACAATCTGAGAAACTTGTTAGATTGTTCAAATAACATTTGAAAAAAAAAAAAACAAAAAACGAAAAACCAAATCTACAATACAAGCAAATTTAATCGAATCATTATTTAGTCATTTGATACGAATTGAAGAGCTTCGAATGAGCTTTGAATATTGAAATTTCATTATAATGTACGTTTTATAATCATTTATAAAATCTTTTAATCGAAAAAACTGAATTGTTTACATAGAATCGAATATTAATAATTTCATTTGAAATTCATTTCCTAATATTTATTTAAAGCTCTATTCCAAAATTTTGTAATTAAAACAGATAAACTTTAATATTTACAAAATTAAATTAGTCTCTGATTATCCATGAATTATGGTTTTGGGTTGTGTTTTGAATATATTTTCTGTTATTTTTTTGTTTTATTTTTAATAATTCAATATAAAAACAGTATTAAATTAAATCAATAGATTTATTAATTTATTTTTTCCAATCAATTTATTTGATGATCTTGAAAGATATTGAATCTTATTTAGAAATATTTGATCCAATAAAAGATACCCTTATTTGAAAATGAATCTCTCGTACCGTAAAAGCAAGTGTTGAATTTTAATTGAGCTCTACTGGTGTAAAATTGGTTTCAATGTAATTCGAACAGATAAATGTTAATGTGTGCTATCTCCTCTCTTTATTATTACTATGTTGTACATCTCACAAAATGGGGTTAGAAGGCGTAGAAATTTGATTTACCGACTACAACCCCACTATATTCTCACTAAAACAAATACAACCAATATTATATGTATAAGAGATAGAATGGAGCCTTATATACATACATATATATGTATATATAGCAAGCTTGAATTTTAATTAGTACTTAATATGGGGTTGTAGTGAGAATCGATGTTGTCGAAAGGGGGAATTTTACAACGAAATTGGTTTGTACTTAAGAAACAAGAGGATTTATGAACGATAAAGACCACATATATTAAGTTCAAATAATATATTATAAATATAACCACAATGAACTATTTTGACAATAGCGAAAGTTTCGAATGATTAATTAGTTTTCGCTATGTTGTTAATTTATTATAATTTAATTCGAATTTGCGGTATTTAACTATCTCCAATGAAAATAGATGGTTGTTAATTAACAATTGCCAGAATTATTGAAGATTATTTGCGTGTTCAAATATAGATAGATGAAATTCAATAATTTTAACACTATTACACTATAAACGGAAAATTTTCATTTGAGAGAAAGAAAAGTAAACTTTCGACGTCTGCTTTCTCCAAAGAGGCGGCGACAACGACGGCGGCTTTTTACAATGAATTTGCAAGCCAAATTGGAATTTTAGATTCTACATCCCCTTTGAATTTTGACGAAAAATTAAAGAGGGAACAATATTTTGTTGATTTCTATATGAATTGTCACCCATATATTGAATATGTGGTAGAATGTAATCAAAATTCTCAATAATCACGTTATTAATAATGCTCATGCTGATCGCATATTGTAAAATTAATAATGCTCTATAGTTTAAAGCTATTTTAACCAATAAGTTTAGAATTACAGTTGAACTTCCATACTTCGAACTTTAATATTTTGAATTGTTTGAGAATTTTGTGAGTCATCAAGTGAGTCTCTCTTGTTCAAAGTTTTGACTGGATTTAGATGGTTCGATGTATGAAAGTTTGTCGATTTTAATGGAAATTTCAGTCTACTGACCCGATAGTGAGAATGAAATGAAGACATTTATTATTGTTATATTGGCATAAATCAAATCAGTACCTGAGTTCCCCAAGAACATAGAAGAAGTTCTTGTATCTGTTGCTGCTGTATTTGAATTAATTTTTCTTTGTTTTTCTGTCTAGTTGATAGATTTTTGATAAAAAATTAAGAAACAAATGCGCGCTAATAAATCGCTCCGGATAACGTTCCGGAGGGACGCAATGGAACACGCGTGGAGCAGCTGAAGAACTAGCAACAGGCGGCATCGTGGCAGACGTCCTCTTCCAGGGAGGAGTCCTGCTATGGTGACGTCATCTATCCTGGAGGCGGTGCACATCGGCGCACTATCCACCAGCTTGTTGGCGTTGTTATGGTGATTTGGCCGCCCGCGCACCAACAACAACGACGTGTATGAGTGGCGTCGTCGTCACTGGTAACCTGGATGGATGGATGGATGGATAAATATATGGGTGAGAGAGATGTCGTCGCGACGTTTGATGGCCTTGGAAACGAACACGTTCCAGCAGGTGGGAAACACTAATAATATAGATAGGGTGGTGGTGTGAATAGTGATAGGGACTAGAAACTCAACTTAAGTATAAAATATCTTATGATAGATAATATTAACCGGAGTAGATAGATAAACGAAAATTGTAACAATACAAGATCAATGCTGTTGTTTACAAGAAACGTGGAAGTTTTTGCAACAAGTGCTTATACGTGGGTGGATATTGATGGGGGAGATAGACGACTCCCTTGATGATCTTAACACATACTATATCCTTGTTTATTTGGTTTTCTGTTGATGAAATTGAGAACTGATGACTGAAATCAAATTACATTCGATAAACAAATAATTCAAATTATCCCTATAGAATAATAAATCTTCTTTCCTATGTTTCTTTTTTTTTTGTATTCTAAGTAATTTTTCTACATTGTAGTTTTTTTCTTTTAAAAGGCTATCAACCTGCCTCTAATTTGGTATACTTTCAATAAGAAGTTGTGAAAGATATTATTTCTCATTCCATCATTTACGTCTAAAGTGGGATGTGTATGGTGTTTTCACGGTCTTTGTTAATTTTTTGTTAGGTCTCTCAGTTTATTTTATAAGAAGTCTGCAATATGTCCCAATTATAGGTCTTTTTATTTATTTTTCAGGTGCTTCTCGATTTTCTTGTTCTTTGAAATTCAAAGAGCTCTAGATTCTAATGTTGAACAATCATGATGATAGTTTTCTTTCAAAGGGCTGTTGATCTTCAATTTTGTCAACTAATAATAAGTTGTAAATGACGGTATTTCTCATAAGGTACTCATATAAAACACATCTAAGACAGGATGTCTATAAGGTTCTAATGTGGAGTAGTTCTCGAGTTTTGTTCATTTTTCGTAGAATTTCTGCGTTTATTATATGACATTCATGTTAGCTTAGGAGTTGATTTTTGGGATCTTTATTTCAATTTGTCATTATTTTTAATATTATTTTTATTATTAAAATAAGAGGCGGTATGTTTAATAAACGATATGTCATTTTGTCGGTAGGCGTTTTTGGTAGACATTTCGTTTCATGAAATTAAATGCCCCGCTTCCTTGTCAGCCTCTAATTAGAGGGAAATTCATTATAAACGGTTGTCATGGTATCAGCAACAGAAAGTCTTCCACATGACTGCCATTTTCAACAGAGTATTGGAACCATCAATAGAGAGAGAAATGTTCCAAGTCGCAACAACAGTAACAAGCCAGTTATCCCACCAGTTTGTTTCCAAGGTGATCGGAGATGATTCCTTTTAATATACAGCCAATATTAAAACGGATATTTTCTAAACTATTCTGTATAATTTCGAGATAATAAACGAACAATTCACAAATTGTTGTTGCTTTTTTTTGTATTGTTGAAGCGTAACAAATTTAAAATACTCAATACATTTCAATGATAAATCATCTTCAATTCAACAACAAACACTAATTGACGTCTAATAGATAACAAACCGCTAAACCATTCGAAATCCTCTTGAAGTCAAATCATTAGAATACTAATGACGGATTACATGTTTGTCAGAGATTCAGAGAGGTGGTGAACTATCTAATTAATATAATACCTATGATGAACTTTGTGTAAATACATCTGAAATTTCTTTAAATTCATTCATTTCAATAACAAACTTTCAATTGATAGAGTTCCCTTTTTTTCTTGTTCGATAAGTGAGGTCTATTCGAATGTTTTTTTTCTTCAACAAGAATTGAGTGTTGTGTACACTTACATACGGGCCTGAAGTAAACAAAGCCATAAAGACTAGTGGGTTTGTGTCAGGTCCTCTCTTTCAATAGTGAGAAACGAGCAAACTTTCGTAATCATCTTACGTAGTCTTGTAGATTTAATGCAGGTAGATTTAAACTAAATCCAATGTTATCAGCTCACATACATATATTTTACTTGTCGTTGGTTGAATATAATTCAATATTTATTATGGAAAAAAATAATAATGATTGGACAATATTCGAAAGAAACTTGTTATAAATTTGAAAATAAAAAGCATTCTTTATTAAATATTCATATATCCGTTTTACCAGATTCCTTCTGTAAATATATCCGTAGATAACGAGACCGGAAGTTCTGAGAAGAAGGCAAAAGAAAAGTCGCATGAATGCCAGAGGGTGACAAACAGATCTGGTCGAGAAAATACGAAAAGTTCAATCAATTATAATCGAGAAACTCTTCTTTCCATTATTATTTTTAATATAATTAAGATCCGTAATAATAAAGAAATTAAGCGAACCAAAGATAATATCAAGATATATAAATATGTATTATTTTTTTTTTTTTGTAAAGTTAACAATTTAATAAAGAATATAATTTTTGTGCTCGATCAGAGTTGATGATGATAAAATGGCACGCAGAATGAAAGCGAACGGAATGTATTGATTGCAGTATAGAGTGGGGTTTAGGGTTGTTGAGAGAGGGTGCGAATCCCAGGGTCAGGTGAGAGACATTCTTGTTCGCTTGTAACATTGTCGTTCACGTCACAACAACGTTGTTGTTGTTGTTGTTGTTGTTGTTGTTGCTGTTGCTACCCCTTCTTCCAAACATTTCCAAAGTGTCTACTATTGTCACATCATATACTAGTGAAGTATGGAACAGTTTACAAAGCTTCCTAATGAGGAGCAACATGCTAAATATGAACGTAATGCGGTTGTTATATTAGAAGAGATAGTCAAGTTTAAATTCGACTACATCTAAAATACAATGGGGACTTTGTGGTATATTTTCTCTTTACGTATATACACGTACCTATACTTTAAAGAAAGAGACGTGTAAGGATTCAGATAGATACCTTGTTACTTTTGTTAATAAAGCAACAAGTTTGAAAAGATCGAAGCTTTATAGCATCAGAGCTATAAAATACCTACTAAAATGTCTCCCGACTCGTATTGTATCGAAATTAACATTTTCCAAAGAGTTACTCTGTCGAATCTTATCTATAATTCTATTTAATTTGTATTTTTGATTATCATTTATTATAAACAAGTACTGATATTCCCGTGAAATTTATCTGCTTGTAGAAATTTTCATTTCAAAGAGAATTCAAAAAATGAGCTCCGAAATAAAAGATAAATAAATTTTCTTTAGATGAATACAATTCAAGAATACGAAATCTGTAGATGATTATATGCTTCAAAGCAAAGATATAATACATATTCTATATAAAAAGATATAAATAGTTGAATGGAAGTACCAACTTGGCTACAAATAAAATGTTGTAAAACAGATAGAGTCCCGTACAAGGAGCTTTACTCGCGTTAAAATTGTCCGTTGTCGTTTATACGAAATGGCTCCTACTATAAAAATGTATTTTATTTGTGTTGGTATATTCGTGTCTATATACAGATACTCACACTGAAAGTAGGGACATTGAATATTGAAGAGAACGAAATATAGTTATTGAGCGAGTCACGCGCTTGATTCCATCGAAATAATCGAAGTCAAATTTGTGGGTCTATTATTCTATCATTGATAATTTTGTATTATTTTTAAATAATCTACGTAGAGGAAAAAGTAAAGTGAGGCAATGTGAGGAGGGCTTAAAATATGAGCCTAGTTGTTTTGCTTCTATTGTATACATATGTAGGTTATATAGTTGATGTGAATGTTCGTTCGACCCTTATGTAAGGGAATTGTTGAGGCGCCGCTTTCGACATCTGGTAATGACAGTTCAGAGGAGAGTAATCGGTTCAGATTGTTCGAGAAGCGAATATCCGGATGCTGGGCGGTTAACAACACTAGCATGATTGTGCGGTCACAAGCAATCAAACCCTCTCATCCCTTACTATACTATACATATAGTATACAGTATATGTATAGTGGGCAATGGTTTTAGACAATTTACACTTGGAAAAGCTTTATAGTTAAAGATTTTAGTAAAGGAAGACGATATTGTATACACACATTGATAGATTTCAACTATTGGTCGAACATGTACGGTATTTAGAATTGTTGCATTTCAAATAAGATTTAATCGACATTCTACTATAGATTGAACATTGTTCGAATATTCTCAGAACGACACAATTGATTTTTTATCAGACTCAACTAATTGAAGATTTTACCGCCTAAATTGAACTTTAACCTGAATTACTCAAAATGTAAGCAAACAAATCCGGGCTTCACTAAAGGCATTAGTAGAGTTGAAAGAAGCTCCCTCAATTATAACCTTCACTTTTTAAAATTCTATTAAACCCAAAAAAAAATAGACTTTTTAACGATTTTACTAGAATACAAATATTATCATTAATGCTGAAAATTGTTTAAGGTATTTTTGACATATTATGATACTGTGGTATGGTGGACTTTAGTACAGTTTCATAATCTACAAAAGAATATATATATATATATATATACATATATATGTTCAGAGGCAAAACATGTGCCCAAAGGCCAAAACTGAGAATATCCACGATTCTCTTTTATTCCACTATACGAACATATTATATGTATATGTATGTATGTGGCCCTAAAGCAACCCGCATTCAGTCAACAATGGAACAATTCCCACCCCAAAAATATATATTTTCCCATTCTCCACCCTTATACCATTTTCGCTCCAGTCAGGATTTTCGGGAGTTTTGAAGCAAGTTTGGGCATTCGTCGAACACACAAATACATAAATATAACAATATATGTATATAATATAGAGAGTATTTCTTTCCCTTCATATTTTCGTTCTCTCTTACTTTTTACTTTTTTCGTTTTGTCTGTTTTTTTTTTTTTTTTTGTTTAGCCGTCGTTTAGTTCGTCTCCTTTGATTCTATGTTTTTTTGTCTGTTTTTGCCAGCTCATTTAACTTTTTCCACCAATAAAACTTCACAATCTGCATTGTTAACGTTATTCAAATAACGATGCGTGTATTTAAGAGTTGGATACTTGAACAAATTGGAATCGAATATCTTTTACATTTGTCATAATAAATGTTGAAAGTTTCATCTTTTTTTTATTCTCTTGAACAAAAAGTTAATTTAATTGTCATTCAAACTTTGAGTTGTAATTACATTCAAATAAAGTAGATTCGGGACAAAGTAATTTCGAATAATGTTTGATGCATGATTGAATTTAATTAAAGAAATTATCAGAGACTTGATAGTTACTTGACAAAAGGGGATTAATTGCACATAGTAAAAGTGCATTTAATAACAATTCACATTGTGATAATTTCAATTAATTCCAATATTAGTGAAGCTTTTATAATGACATTAATTAATTGATTAATTTTCAACCTTCATTATATTCTCAATAAAACATATAAAATAGATTAATTTCACTTACACTTTCTACATATATAACTGTGCAACAGATAAAGGCCTGTAGGGTTCGATGCACAACTCTATTAACTGACCAAATTATATCTGTTGAATGTTCAGTAATCTATAGGGAGTCTCATTCCAAATTGAACATCAACTCTAATAGATCTATAATAAGTGGTGAACTCTATTTTCACAAGAAATAATTATGTACCGCTACATTTCGACTGTGTCTCTTTTATTCAATTTCCCCACCTTTCTATAACGTAAATGAAAAAATTCCAACTTTATTCTTTTATGTTCTTTGTGAATATCAACTAGTAATTGAGTTGCCATCTATTTCAAACGACAATCGTCTAAAATATTAAAAAGCAAAAATAAAATAAATAAATTCATTAATAATAATAGTGGTCTTTTCCCCCATCATTTGATAAATATAAAATTAATTGAATTCATGTCTTCCGGATCTACCAATTTTTTCGAATGTTCCCAAAAAAAAAAAACCGAAATCATTTCCTATAACATGGTTCATACATTGTTACTAGTAGCAGTATTTCCCCAGATTCAATTCATCGTTCCACCCTTTTTACTCCTTTGTGCTTTATATTTCATATGTCCCGGATTTTTATTTAGAATAGAAAAAAGGGTTTTTTGGTTATAGAATTTATGGACGAATAATTCTTTTGCTCTATCTGCTGATGTTTTAGTGGTAGTAGTTGTAACCGACCGAATTTTTTCACATACTCAAATTCCTTTTCTATTGGACAATTGCTATAAATATGATGATAAAATTTCCAAATCGATAGTTTTGAAAAATTGGTAATTGGTGCACCTATTTTCCTGTTTTGATTTTCCATATAATATAAAATTTTCCCCTTTAGACTAGTATTTCAAAGATATCTTGAATATGGCAAAGTTCACCTTGTTATGTTTGGAACGAGTACAACGTCGACAGCGAACGGAGTTTCTGCATGAGTAACGAAGTTTTATTGCAAATGATCGGGGACAAGTTGGCGTAAACAACTTTACCTACGCTCAATAAAACATCCCCCGTATGTTTATATTGTAAACAGATAAAGAACGACAAAGACATGGTCAAGAAACGTTTCCTTTTCTATTCATCTATCATCATTACAAACAAAATAGCAAAAACAACAAAAAATTATACAGAACATATATGCTTTATATATATTTTTTTTTCGATGGATAGAGCTCGGAACAATTCCACTATTCATGTCGTCTGTTTTCTATAGAATTTAATGACAACCTGTGAACTCAATTTGGTGAAAGAATAAGAATTTTTTGCAACAAAATTGAAACCCTGTTCAGTAAGTTAATCGATAAGTTAGAGGATTGGCAACTGAAAAACGACATCGTCAACACACCAATACGGACAAATTTCATTTCAATCCGAGACAATAATTGAAGAAGTGTTTCAATTCGAAAAGTTGAATTTTTCGCACGTTCCACCATCTAATAAAATTCAACGTCTTTATTTCAACAATTAATCAATTTGTTTTTTTAGAGGCAAGAACTTTATTAAAATTCTATCTAGATAGTTATGTAATAACAATTGTGATCAGTTTCCGTCTAGTAGGTTGCGATAGTGTTAGAGTATTCATTGGTTATAGTCTCTATTGGTGCTTTTTGACCTCTTTCTATATTTTTATAGTTGGTCAATGAAACTTTATAGGGTGATATTTTTTATTCTAGCCGTTATCACATAAACGACTATTTTGTGGTAAATTTTTGGTAGTTCCTCGTAACATTGTAATCATTCTATTTTCAAAGTTGACCAAAACTCATACTTATTCTAAAAGTGTTCTACCCCTCCCCCTCCCCGTCTCAATATGTTCCACTCACCATTCTTTCAGTTTTCCTATAGAAAGGGTGAATTGAATGTTGAGATGCTTTTACGTTCAGGTGTATAGATCCAGAAATGAAAGTGACAATATAGATATTGAACAATAAACGAGTTTTTGATGGTAAAGTTGTTAACAATAGTGGTAGTTTTTTATTTTTTTTTGTGAAAAATTCCACCACCATTAGATGTTTGTTATCGCACGTACACCGTCTTTACGGAAATCCATCGTAACGTCGCACGTGCACGATCAGAGTACGGTTGTTCGCATATTCAGACCCGATTTCCATAATGATTCGAGCTTTATATATGTCGAAATGATACTTTTAACGATAAACATGTATAAACAACAATATACAAATAATAATTATTATTGTTATATTTTCAATATCGATCAGAGAATTGGAAATATTGAAAAAACTGATTAGGTAAGACAAAAGTCTAGCTATGTTGCTGTACAAGTTTTCCGAATGATTTCCGTTGAACCGATAGATTGATTTTCCGAACAAGAACTTGGGATAGAAGAAGGTGTATTTTCGTAGTCGTCGTAGAAGAAGAAGACGACAACATTCAGTAACTACACACAAATAGAACAAAGTTTTAGTCTATTAGCGATCACAATGTTAGATACAGAAACAGACAGGGATTCTATTCACTATAATATCGATCTTGTTCTATTTCGATAAAAATAAAACTTAATAGAATCTTTGGTACGTTACCGTTTATTTGTAACATCAAAAAATTGAACACTCACCTGAAAACAAAGAGAAAACAAATTAATCAAACAATCAATATTATTTCGAAACTATATTTCAATAAGTTTTCTAGGACTTTAGAAGTGAATGGGAATTTCGTGAAAATAAGTCCACTTTTGTCGAACTGTGTTCATGAAAATTCAGGATTACGAAAAGCAAACTGTCGTGACTAGGACGAGGATAATAGTAGAAACTTTTCTAAAGTTCCCATAAAAACTTTTCATACTAATCCTTCGATCGTCGTTGTCATAAGAACAATATTATTATCTTTTATATTTCATGCAACAGTGGAAATGTAGGTTGAACTTTTCGATAACAATTTCACAAAAATTATAAGTTTGTCATTATTTGTTGTTGTTGTTGTCGTTATTTTGAGCGATTTCAATTATTGAAATATCTCTTATTCTAACCTTTGATAATAGAAATTTAAATGGAATACGATTGTTGCTTGTCGTTGTATCAAACCACCCCCATGGTCTACCTTCCCCATTCTAGTCATTTAAGAAGTTTGTTTTTGTAAAGTAAATTGAAATTCTAACTTGACAAAAGCAACAACGGATGCTTAATATGTTGGAACAAAAGCGCAATTACTTTCACAATAACAAAAGTAACTATTTGGAAATGGGTGTTAAGCGGTGCATAATGAATTTATGGCCGATAGCGAAACAATGGCCCGCTTAAATACCTGATATTTACGTGACAATAGCTGCTAAGCAAAACTAAATAGAAAACTACAATGAAAACAATAGAATTTCAAATAAGTAAATCTTTTTTATAAAAAAATCGTTTTAAGCCAATTGAATAATAATATCATAATTTAGCTATATTTTCAATGATATAGTTTCATCAGTGTATTTCTGCAACAGTTGAATGTTCGTTGACAGAATTCGAATGTAATGTTTAAATCGTGCCCAGACTAAAATCATCCACTATCAAAATTCTCTACACAAATAAACTAAATTTAGAAAGAAAAGTCACCGCTGAAAGTAAAATTCAACAAAAACATCCATGTCCATGTATGTGACTTGTGGCCCCAACATACTCCAAAACCCATTTCAATAGAATTTTCATTTTTATCAATTTCAATTCTTTCACAGTCAGTCAGTTCTTTAATACATATTTAATTTTTTAATTGCATCAAAGCCCAATTTGTTGCTATTTATATTGTTTAGATTGAAGAAATAAAATAAAGGGTTGTATATTCTTCAATAAACCGTTAATATTTGCCATAAACTATGAAATCACTCTTATGGTCGGCTAGTAATTAAAAAATATGGCTCACAAAATTCTGATATTTCTCTATTGGATTTTTCTAACGTAATCCGTATATTATGAGAGAATCAATTGGGATATAAAATATTCGTTTTGGCTATAAACGATGTAATAAAACGTCAATAATTTTCCGCTCAAGCGAATAGAGCGGAAATAAGTCTGCAGTTTTGCTCCGGTAAAATTATGATTTATATCGGCGTTTAAGCGCCATCAGACAGAAAGAAAAGCAACCGCTAAATTCTCGCCCGCATTTCATAACATAACAGAAAAAGAAAAACTATAATATTCTATAATAAACAAAATCGGACGATATAAATAAAGATAACAACGATATTGTCAAAAAATTGTAAAACGAAACTATACATTTGACACATTGACACTTGTTTATTTGAATATAAGCTCAGCTTAATCTGGATGTTTATTCTCTATAGGTCTTGAATAAGTATTTGGGTTTCCAGAACTGTACCACATTCAATTTGAGCAAAGACAAAGTCTCGAGTTTGTGTTGAATTCGTTTGAATGAGCTGTACGTGTACGCAATAAATTCCAAGTATTAACAAGTTTTAGTCCAAGTTGGCGCAACAAGTAATTTTTATTATATTGCATTTATCCCGCAACTATTTTTCTTTTATTTTTGTAATAATTTCCCATTTTACACATTAAAAAGTTTTATTCGATCTCAATCGATAAGACTTGTTAATTTTTGTTTTGTTATCATTCTAAATTGGAGTGTAAGTGAGGCAGTAAATTTATTTATTCTGTTGTAATTATAATGTCAGAATGAGCGGAATATATGCCGCTTTACATGATTAAAATCGTGTAGTTTTCTGTGTATATGTATATATTTGGAAATAGAGAGCGAAACAAAGATGGAGTGAATTAACTGTTGTTGTTCCAAGTCTAAGAGGGTTGGTTAGTCTAGTAAGATGATGAATGCTTCCAAAGTTACGTGTAAAAGTCGTTAATAATACTCAAAACTTGCGTTTACCTAGGTTATAATAATTCTCTTTCGCATCTTCAGGGAGTTCAAAGTTCCCCATGTAACGAGATACTGAGAAATAGATACCGAACTGAAATTTGTCTTCAGAAATGCCAAGAGAAGTACCCTATATATTAAAGAATGAGAGTATGTGAGAAATCAGGACCAAAATATTATTATCATCAAAAAAAAATTGCACAACAAAAACTTAAAGAAAATAATAGTAAAAGTAATCTATATAACAAGGAAAGTTTTTGCGTGTTGTTTACAATGAATGAAACAAGTTTTCGAGCGAAAAAAAAACTTTATACTCTAATTATCTATTGTTTTTCAACTAATTAAAAGTGGTATTGGGGAAAAACTTGATCTTTTGTTGTTTTCGTTCAACTTCCTTTCTCAAAATAAATAGATTCTATTCGATACAGCTGCATCGTATTGGAAAATTTTAATTGGAAAATAGCAATTATTTCCAAGAAAACAACAATTGAGATCTCTGTAAATTCTCACTCTTTTCGATTCTGAATAGAAGTTCACAAGAGCATTCGATATTAGTTGGAATAGATCAAAGTGTGAAATATGAAGCGAAATTTTCAAATATATTTCAATGCATTTTCCGTCATCATCACAAGTTAGATATTGCATCAAACTTATTTCGTATTATTACATCATGACTCGCAGGAATTTCTCTTTTAAATAGTTAGATTGTAAGTATCATTGATTTTGGAAATTTTTGAATTCAACAAGAATAAATGATGGAAGAGAAAATAATATAATGCCCGTTTTTCATTCAACTTTATATTTACCACCATTGCCACCATACAGAACGTCACACCGAGACTCGGCCTGATAAACGACCGCCTTCTAACGCGGCATTTATTATACCTGCCTGTAATATAGGAGTGTATCAGAAATTGCACGAATAGAGATTTGTCTCCGGCCGACATTGTCGAATTTGCCAGCATCTCCTATCATTTGTTACTATGAAGTTTGTATTTACAACCGTCACAACACACATCTACATACATATACATATACATTCAGTATATAATAAATATATAGATAGTCAATCTAATTTGTATCGCAATACTTTAATCATCCTCGAATAAGATCGGTTATTTCTAAACCGTCATTTTTCAAATTCAATCATCTTCGAAATAATCTGCAAATATTTAGATTGATTCATATGATTTTATAATTAATGAATCGAAAATTCCTTAAAAATCGACTTAATCATTAGAGCAATATGAGATGGTATAAGTAGCGAAGACTATACCCGGCGCATCCACCAAAATTACAATTCATAAAGAAAATTCCGAATATTCGTAAGGAATTTAATATCAATTTTTGTTACAAATGTAAAAAGTTAGTTAATTTATGAAGCTAGCTAGGACCTACACAAGTACTTGTTTTTCTCCAAAAAGAGAGATAGATCTATTTGAATATTTTTGAAGCGATTATCATGTTTTTTAGTGATTAAATTCAATTGCATGGAATTCTAGTTGAGCATAAACATGTTAAGCTACTTATCTCTCTACAGGTTTAAAAGTGTACTTCAAAATCATTCATAAAACTATTTCATGAAAATTTTATAAATTTGAAAGTTAATAAAATCATCGATTCGTAATTATTAGTATTTTCAAAATGTTTCAATATAAAGTTTGTTTTGACCAATTTCAATTAACATTTATATTTAATTTCATGATGAAATACTTAACTTATCGTATCTAGAATATAGAGACTGGAAAGTTTCGATGTAAACATTTGACAGAATACTACCAACTTTTTCCACCCACTCATTTAATTATTCTCCTCACCCTATCTAACTATGTGGGGGACAATTTGTGTGAAATTTGTTCTATTGTTGTTTAAGATGCTTCCCATTTTGTCATCGATTCGATTCTATGTGTAAATATAAATAAAAGTTCAATTAAAGATTAAGAAACTTTCATACAAATAAATTTCAATTCAATCTATTTAATCGATAAAAATTCGACAATTAACCAATAATTTAGTACAATCTTGTCTATTGGCTTGATGTTGTTTCCTACTTTTACCTGTACAAATACAACTCGTTTATTTGAATCTAGAGTATTTATTTCTCTCAGTCTCCCTAGTTTAATTTTATCCAACATTGTTTAACATCCTTCTTGGGAATTTTAATTACTTTTGCTCCTTCTATTTCGCATTTGCGTTCAAGCTTTATTCTATGTTAAATTTAATTTAATTGAGTTTTTTGTAGAATAGACGTCTGCTCTTATTTTATTTATATTTTCAGTTTTTTTTCCACAAGAATTTTTTCTATATAGCAAAAAAATTACAAATAAATTTCCAATAATTCTCACTTTAAACAACTTTCATTACACAATCAAAATATAATTGTTGTTTGGAGCCAATAAATAGATCATTTGATGAATTATGTAGGAGGTCATATTTAAATTCATATATCGAATTACGTTTTAATTAAACTGGATATATGCATATCCATATATTCACATACACAAATACATACATGTATGTATGTAGAGATTTTCAGCAGATGATCGATGTATTGCCGAATTAGTTACAGTGGCGCATCAATGTGATGATATTCATATGATGCGTGAGATGAATGATTAAAACTCATGCAAAATAAGGCAATATTTCAATGTAATGAACTGACCTGTTATATCATATCCATGAAATGTCACAGTTGTGAATATTAAACTTTCATACAACATCAATCTTGACAAGAATTTTTATTATTATTATTATTATCATCATTTTTTTTTGCCGCTTAATAAATATTTGCAACAAACAAACTTTCAAATTTATCGTCATTATTTCAATGAGACTTTCATTATAATTTGGACATTCCTGAAATTCTCTAATCTGAAAACAAATTGCTTCAATTGAATTCTACAGTGTCCACATTATATGTATAATGAAAAAAAATCGCATTAATTATGACTTTTTTTCTTATGACAGATGAACAACAATAACAAGAAAAACAACAACTTTATAACGATTCACGTTAATGTTTCATTGTTTGAATAAAAAGAAAATCAACATAGAGTCGGGTATGAACAGAAACATTTCCCGTTTCTTTTACAAAATGTTATTTTCCTAGTTTTTGCTACATTATTTTGAATGGTATGTGTTCGGATTGCATGATTACTAACCGTCTGCCTACCAATTATTTTACACCATTTCTCACGTTTTCACTATTGTTTTTATAACTTTACCTACTTTGTTGATTTTGTTTTTTTTTTGTGAATTTAATTGGCAAAAAATTTTTGGAATCTTTCACTAAACTTTATTTATCTCCACTATGTAAAAATCGTCTCAGTGTTATTTTCAATGGCATTTTGTTACACGAATTGTAATTGTAATATTTGCTCTGCTTACCAACTATTATTATTATTCATATAAATCAGAAGAACACATATTGAATGGAGATTTAATATGCCTATATAAAGATCGAAATTGGAATTGAAATGTTTGTAGAAGAATAAGAAAACAAAAGAAAACGAAGGCATGCAAAAATAAACTTGTTTGCCTCTGCATTTTTCAAGAAATAATCACATTCATGTTTAGTTTATTTTTTATTCTTTCAAAATTCTCCTCTTCCATTACAAGACATATATGTCTTGATTTTTCTGTTCGATTTTTACCTATATTTTCATTATTATTATTATTATTATTATTTTCTTATACGAGAGTTCGTATCCGTGGTTTCTGTAATTGAATTTAATTTCTGTTGAACGATTTAACCTTATTGCTTCCCATGTTTTATCGAATCAAGCCTACGTTCGCTGTTTGATTGATTCGAATTTGTAACATTACACAGAATTATATAGCATCTTGAACATTGATTTATTACAATAACCTAATATATGCTATAATACATTGAATTAATTCCTTTATCTGTATATCTATGATGATTATAACTAACAGTTGAATTTGAACAGATTTGAGGTTGTACTAAATTTAATGGACTCCCTAATGGGTAGGATTTATTAATAATACATTTTTTTTTTCTGTTGAATCAAAATCTGATAAATATCCGGTAATAATTATTGATTAATTGGAGTGGTTGGTACAATAATGATGTTTTATAGAAAAATCTGAATATTATTGAAAATAAACCGCACAAAGGGTGAATTTGTTTGAATTACAAAAACAAAACGTTACAATCATCATTTGAATTATTTTAAATTCCAATTAAAATTTCTATAATTAATAGCGTCAATCTTTTCGAGTGTAGAAGACTGAAATACCTATTGAATCTTATATTGTATTTGTTGTTTTTTATCTCATTCTCTTTTCTGTCTATAATTTTCAGTATAAAATACAAAACAGATATCTTTAAATCGGGTCTGAAGTGAGCCATGCCGATACCTATTCATTGTAAGGTTTCGCTTCTCTTTAAGTGGCATCAGACCAGATATACAGGTATATGAAATTGAATCTCAGCCGAGCGAATAGCAATATACAAATTTACCAGTTTTCGTTATTTTTTTTTGTTTATTTTTTTTCAATATATTATAAACCGACAGACTTGAGAAAAACAAGTCGGAAAGAGATGTAGAGAGTGGAAAAGAGAATGGAATGAGCAGAAAATAAAAGGGAGAGCTTTTCCCTTATATTAGCCAAGAACCTTGTTTCACTGCGCATCCATTTAGAAAATGCTTTACTTCTCTTTCTCATAGTCAAATAAATGTCAATTTCGGATCGTTCTCCATTCAGGAATGAATATGATACCCTTTATGTGACAGTCATATTTATTTGTCAAGTATTACAAAGGAGACGAGAGACGATGGTTGCCTCGATTTCGCAATATTGAAGCTTTTTATTGATTTTCATTCAATTTTACTCGAGTATTTTATTAAGCTTAAAATCATATTAGAAAAATATAAATGAATTTGAGAGTTGATATATTTTTGTTTGTTGGGCTATTTAGGGAATTTTTATTTTATTTATTGTGTAGATTTTATAAATTTCTGTACCACAAAAATAAACTGAACATTTGAGCTTGACGATATTTAGAAACAGCATAGAGTCGCCAACAGAGCTTTTCAAAGGGAGTTTTTTATTAAAGCAACAACTTTTCTAGAAGTTGTTACGTTCGTGAAAAACCAACTAAAGTATATAAATTTGTTTTATACTTTTATATAAACAAAATATATAAATATAGCATACGAAAATCGCTTTGATAATTGTATTTCTTTTTTCCAAGAAATATCTATAATAAAAAAATAACAATTCAACATCAGAAAACTTCCTGTTAAATTATTATAACTGATGGATGAAGAATTTTTATTATAAATATTACGTAAAAAGTTGTATGTAATTTATTATGATCCACCGAGAATTGAGAATCAAGAAAAATTTCTAATTAAACTTGGCAAAGTTTCCAGACATACCCGTATCATCAGTTCTACTCAATTTTTACAGGTGAGTCACCATTACTCTTAACTTTCCTCATCTTTGTACTTCATAATCTTATTAAAACATATATTGATGTACAATTCGAGGAAATATTTCAAATATCAAAGTTGAAGTAGTAGAAGACGAAATTCAAAAATCATCGCCTCGTCACATGTCACGTGATGATCAAGAATGAACGCTCGAAAAGGAAACTGGTGGAAAAAGGTGTAAAGTGTACCTTATAGAGTTTATAATATGTAATATGAGATATGTCGAGAACAGATTCGTCTATACATATATGCTTTATAGCATAGCATTCTAAATTCTTTATCCTTACTACAGCCATTACTGAAACTCCTGCCACCATTTCAATCTCTTGTATATACTTCCCTTATTTTCAGTCAACGCAATTTCCTTTTGCACTCCATGTTTGCCGACAACAACTATTAAAGCTCAATTATCCTTGAAATTATCAAATTTATTCCGCTGTACGTCAGAAAAGTTGATAATACAAAACCGGAATTCAACTCCAATAATTAATTTTATTATTTTTGATAATGATGCTCAAATTTTTTTTCTGATTGTATTGTAATTTAGTTTCAATTAAGTTTAATAGATATGAATACCTGTCATAGCTAACAAAATTAAAAGTTACGAAGAGAAAAATATGTCCCGACTATGAACACAACATGCTTCATTGATCTTTCAGATAGTAGTATAGAGAACTTCAAAGTTAATTACATGGAAATTTCCAGAGTTTATTAGATGCAAGTATGTGAGCGAGAATTTCCAATTCAAACTAAGTAATGCGCGTTGCTTCTAAAAAGAGTAGACAACAAAAACGCATTCCTTGATCGTTTTTATGCCCTCCCCCCCTCTTGCTTTTCTTCACTTCACTTCAACCTCTCTATTCCTTTTCTTATTCCATCTAATAATATCTAAAACCGACCAGTAGTCAACTCAAAACCAATCTCTACAACAACTACTATATCGTCGATCTTTATATATTGCTCCTATTTCTTAGTGATTCGATATCCGAACTTGAGCAAAATTCATTATTAAGAAACAAGTTATTCAATATCCTACTGTTCTTTGATGTTTAATGTTGGTTAACACACACACATATATACTATATACAACAAGCTTTCAAGTTTTAGTTTTGTTCTTTGCTTGGAATGCTGTAATTTCTTAGTTGATTGACTTTGAAAGAAGGGTCTCGAGAAAGTTCACGGTTTTTTCCCTCCCCAATTATTTCAACAAAGTTTACATCCAAATTACTGTGACTTTTTGGCATCATAATTATGCTTCAGGCACAACAAACAGTGGTGCTTTTGCCCACAGAATTAGAATATTGTTAAAAGAGAATACTCTATTTCGACTACCAATGAAATTAGTGAAACACTAAGTATGTTCGCGTCATCCTCAACATAAAACTATGAGCAAATACTCAAATGATCATTATGATTATCAGGTATCTCGAATAGACTAACGTACAAAAAATCATTTATTTATTTCTGTTCGAGCTCGAGTATTTCCCTCGTTAGTTCAAAATTTATCCAGTTCCGGGTCAAAAGTAGATTCACACGCTGTCAAGCTTCCCTCTCTCTTCAGCGTTTCATATTTGAATTTCGTGTCGAGGTAATTCCGATTCATTAGTCTCGCTATAGAAGTTTCATTTCGAAAACTACCTATAATTTTCGATCTACAATAAAGATAGAATTCGAGAAGTATTATGTGAAATTTCACGACCAATATGTGAGAATGATCGAATTTTAATCGATTCATCGAACAATAAGGCCGTCGAAAAAATCTTAGGTAGTGAATGAATTTAACCAGTTGTGGTAGTTGTGGTGTGTTGACGACAGAAATGGTGGGCAAAATACACAATATGTGGCAGACACGTGACCTCAACGCGTGTATTGTTGCCATGCAATCAGGCTGAGTGGTGACGGTCAAAGTTGGGTCGCCGGTTACTGTGGTTTATTTTACCACAAAGAAGGATATTCACTTGTATGACCAACACTATTGTTTACTATTAAGCTGAAAACTAAAGTAATAGAAGATCTCTTTCTCTCTCTCTCTTGATTTTTTTTATTGTAGAAGTTAACTTAATTACATTGAAATTGGAAAATAACGAAAATTGAAGAGGAAATTTAAGATACTTTGTCATTTAGTTTTATTCTGATTATATAAAATGCCCAATGGTAAAAAGAACATTTCGAAAACGACAAAATAGATGCCCATCAAATCTGATGTTCCTCTTCAAGTCAAGTTTCTTTTATTTATCAACTGGTCCAGAGAGTTATCTCAATTATTTGTTTGTTTTGAGATGTTGTTTGAAGAGAGAATTTCAGTTAAAATCGAGATGCCTCCAGTATTTTCTATTTTCTATACTATGGATATATATGTATCTATGTATAAGTGTTTTCAAATCAAATAAGGAATTCAATTTCAACAACAAAAGTAATAATAATTTTAGAAATTCAAATTATTATTATCATCATAATTATCATGACTATTTTTAGTTTTAAAAAGGGTGTAAGGCAGATTGTCGAATGATGTAAGAGGCAGAAATATCTCTAGAGAAAATACCAATTCCGATATATACACCCTTGGTTTGTGGAAGCTGTTGGTTGTGTTTACGCAAACAAATCGATATTCAATCACATAAATGCATTCTATTTTGTCAGCTTTCCAATATATGTATATCTATATCTATATACAGGTAATCAAATTGTGACAACATGAAATCTTTGTTTATTTTCCATCGCATCGATAGTCAATAATTCCGTAAAATGGAAAATAACAACCCCCTGAAATCTTATTAAATTGTATCAATTATAATTAAATTTATTGATTCAATTTATATTATGTACAAGAATACTACTAGGATTTATAATTTGTTTTTTGATGGTTTATTGATAGTAATTTGTCAAATTTGATTCAAATGGGGAGTATTATATCTTTGGATAAGAAATTGCATGAATGCATCAAGTTGTAATTAATTCGAATTGTAATAATAAATCACTTACACCACTTTAGGTTTAATCTCCAAAGTAGGTATAGTTGAAATTGGTCATTCGTCTCCTTCTCCTTATATTCAACCTCATATATTCCCGCGTTATAAAATTCAATCCAATTCAAATTACAATTATAAACTGTTTATCTAGTTTTCCAATCTTCAATGAATATTACAGGAATCGAAAAAAATTGTGAATTTTTTATAAATTGTGTTGGAAATTTAATAAAGACCTCCAACAAAAACGAATTCTACATATGAACCTTTTTGTGAAATAGCTTTTAAGCACAGTTGGTGTTCTTAATTAAATATAATGCATCCCTCACTCCATACTTTTATAGTCGAAAAGTAAAATCAAATTAAATTGAAAAAAAAAATCGAACTATGTTCATACATGTGAAATAATTTTTGATAATGTTCACACTAAATTAGTTGTAATCTAACTGAAAAATTTCCACTCAAATTAACATGATAATTATTGTAACAGCGACTAGTTTCATTTAATATACTTTGATATCGAATTTATTACAATTTTGCCGATTTTCAATGAATTAATCAACTCTGTGCTATTTTTTATCTAATAAATAAATTTTCAATTTTCTATATATGATTACATTTCGTTTGAAAATTTGCCCGATTACCATCAGACAGTACTATATGAGAGTACGTTCAATTAGAAACCAACATCCTGAGCTACTTTTACAGCGAATTCTGAGAAGGATTTGTTCAGAATCACACACTAGTCTACATTTATTGTTTAAATAAATAGAAATTATCGAAAACAAGAGTTTTAATGAATAAAATCAAAGTTAAACCATCACCTGTGTGTTAAAACAACAGGAACTCAATTAACTACGTGCAAGATCTACGATTCCCTCAAGTACTACAGTTTCCGTTATAATAAATTTACATCACGAATAATATTCGAGGAAAAGTCTACAAATTACAACTGTTGTAGCGACGTGATGTAAACTAATTTAATGAGATGTTGAGATTTATTAATTAGAATCAATCAAATAATCAATATTGTTGTAATTTTGAGCCATAATCTCAATTAAGTGCAATTACTGTTTATTATCCATCAAATTAACTAGGGCAAATTTAAAGAGTAATTATAGTTTCGTTATTGTTGTTTTTAAATATGTAAAATTATTATTATATTAATATGGGTGTTGTATAAAGGGTGAAATTGTTTTTAATGTCAAGTTAAGTTGATATCGCGTGACTTCAACGGTTTCGACAGACTAAATATAACGACATATAACGTACTTATATCAACTATCATTAAATAAAATCAACAATCTACAAATCGTTTTGTCGTCAACTCAACTGAAAACATAATTACAAGATACGTCTGTTTCAACACGAATATAGCTATTTTGTTTATTAAGTGGTCGTCATCATCATCATTATCAGCATTAGTTTGACAGTTGAATTGAGAAAACAAAATAACATAATTATATTTTTCAATCAATCAATATTTTTCAAAGAATAATATTGCTTTTTTTTGTTGAGAGAATGAGTAAGAAAGACAAATTAAGGCCACTTGTTGCTGATTTCCATTGTATTGATTGGTTATCAATTATTCAGATGGAAATCGTTTTAAAACATAAGAACTTCAATAGCAACAGTTATTATCAATCATTAACATTTGAAATTTGATATGAATATATTTAATTTCTAAGAGAAATAAATTTTGCGATTATAAATTACGATCCTATTCTGTGGATTTCTTAGTTTTGATTTAAAATAACCCAATTGTCATTTTATCTTAGTTTTCGACTTTCTATCACTTTCTTCTGTTCACAATTTCATCATTCATTTCTGATATAGTCTGAAGCTACAATTGTGCAAGTTTTATAAGTTTTGGTAGAAGTGTCGAAACAATATTTTCTAATTTGTTGAATTTATATATGAATTAGATTATGAGATATATTTTATATTTTTTACTTTGGAAACATACCGAAACGAACGTAATTCATTCAACTGTCAGAAATTGAGCGAAAACCGAAACCAACAAAACAAAAAAACTAAAATAAGTTGAACTTCTCACAAAATACTGTCTGACATAAATTATTAGAATATTCAAAAAAACAATAAATTAGGAAAATTTAATTTTCATCTCAAATAAAACTAGTAAAACCACTGAAATAATTAATTATAGAAGATTAAACAAATTAGTTGGTGAAAGAGGCAAAATAAACCAGAATAAAAGCAACAGAAAAAGAGAAACAGTTGGAAATAATAATTGTAAGAGTGTTTGTGTGTTGATAAGAGAATGAAGATGTAATAAGTGCAATACAAATTTTTCATTTCATGATTTTATTTTTATTGTATTTTTTGCTCGATCATATCTAACAAGAAAGAGAAGAAGAAGATGATGATGAAGAAGAATAAGAAGAAAAAGGAGAGAAATGGTGTGATATTGAAGTGAGCTCCGCCTAGTAATGCCAACAGGTCAATAACTAACTGGGTCACCAACGAACATCCGTCTCAAGGAAAGTTCCGCCCGCCATCGGTCATTGGTTATTATGCATCCAATCATCGACAATTATCATATTCTTTACATAAATATAAAATAAATACCTAAATTATGATCATATATTCTGATATCATATACTTGTTGCCATGTGAATCTAACCATTAAATTTAAATTGAACTTTGAATATTTTGTTGATCTTTCAACAATGAGAACAAGAAAAAAACAAGAAAATAAAAAGACAATCTTGTTAGTCTAATGATCATTATAATATTGTCAATATTGATTAACCAATCAATTGAACCCTTGGGACACGATGGAGAATCTTGTAAATCAAATCATAGTTCTCGATCTCCATCTGTATTTCAATTGAGTCGAAGTCCTAATTATAATGAATCGATGCAAGAAGGACCTAGATCGGACAAGACTAAAAACAAAAAGCGATATATTTCTTGAACGCCCCAAATGGTTCTTAGACATGTCAGATTTGGATATGAATCAAAGAATCAATTAATCAATTATTTGGTGATAGTATAATTGACAGATATTATATTTTAATTTGACAATTACCAACTTTAATTCATTTCAATCTCTCCATTCATGATTTATATTCTATAATGGTGATTAGGATCGAGATCGAGTTTAGTTTGGAGTAGAAATGATTAAATAAAAATTTCACATTCACCCAAAAATTCCATTTCCGATTCTGTTTTTAATACCATAGATGTGTCATGATGAAGCCACAAAACAACAACAGATGCCTCAAAATTTGTTTTATTTCAAATGGATGGCTATATGTTTAATTAAAAACGAAATACCGAATAAAAGCATTAGGTATTACAAAATATATACATATAGGTATGTATTTAGTTAAATAAGTAAAATTACTGGAATTATTCAATTGTTTTTTTACCATCAATTTTTGTGTTTGTTTTTTATTCAGTAATTATTCATATGATATATGATTGATATACTTTTCAGAATTTCATAAACTAGTAATTGCAATGCATGAGATGATTTCCGCTATACATATGATTGCTAGTGTGAGTGTTGAAGCACGTTTTTCATTCTAAAAGTATCATTGCAACGTGTCTTTTATTAAACATGCTCATTATCATGTTACTCTGTATATCTCTTGTTCGTTGACGCATATTAATATCGCCCAACAGAAAAAATAAATAAAAATAACAAAAAATCTATAGTACCTATTATTATATACATATAAACGTATACATATATGTATGTTCAAATGTGGATCTGTATAAGTGTGTGTTAAAAACTAATTTGGAAATGTCTGCATCAGTAAATTTGTAAAGTCACACAAAACCTCCCCCAGATATACACAAAAACAACACAACATCAACAACAACAAAGCCTAGAAATATATTTGACGTTTGTCAAGCTTATTGGAATTTCTCTCTTTGTGATGTATGATGATAGCTCAAAATTTTGTTTACTGGCTAAATGGGTTTTTTTGGGTTATATAATAATAAATTATCAAGAGCCTTTCCTCTATATTGAGACAGCTCTTTTAGTTTGATTGGTTGAAATTGTGTAATTTTGTCATTATTCTCCTATTCTTGTTGAATATAAGGGCTATTTTGAAGGGTGGTCAATGAGCGGAAGAATTTAGCTGGTGTTTGTGGTGCGTGCGGTGTGCGTGCCAAGCGTTAATTACACCACTATATGGTTATACATATACAGAATAGTAACCGCACACTAATATAACCCCAACTTTATATATATTGCAGTATCTTTTTATGACCGAATAGACTTTTAGCCAATAGGAAAATTTCCAATAATATAGATAGACATAATTAAAATAACTTTTATGAGCTACCTTCAACAAAAAAAAAAAAGAAACAACCATTAATTGGTTACAATTTCGTTTAGTTCAAGATCAAATTTGAATAAAGTCTCGTTCCAGAAGAAAAACTACAAATTAATCAGGAATGGTTCTCAACAATTCTCAAGTTAACGAGTTCCCATGTTAGTTTAATATAATATTACTTAACTTATCTTAAATACACTGTGTGATAATTGAGTGTCACTAGTGTTGTAATAAATGAGAATCTGAGAACTGAACTGTACACCAAGCTCTTCTTCTTTATCTTTATCTTCTTCTTCTTCTTCTTCTTCATCTTCTCTTCTTCTATTCCATCACCTTTACTATACTGTATAATATCCTACTACTATACTGCTCGTAAGTAGTAGGACCAGGTTTAGGTGACGTCACCACCATCTGATTAATGATCTTAACTTCATGTTGAACATAGTGGGTTTTGTTACTTAAACACCTAAACATAGTCTGTGTGACAAGGAATGTCTTACATCTTGACAGTTGACACTTCACACACAACTGAGATGAGAAAGGGTCATTAGTTGTTTTCCAGTATATCCAAGCGCTAATATAGTTTCATTCTATATACTTTAATATAGGACAAATACCTGATTATGGTTGAGCATAAATAACTAGAAAATTGAGGCTCAAGTTTCATTTAACAATTCAAATTTTGGGCTCTTCAATAACTGAACAATCCATAAGTTTGAAATGTTGCTGACTGCAAAGATGGAACTCGAGAAATAAGAATTTATCTTAAATCCCCGAATTATCGTCTTTGAATTTCTAGCTATAGTAGGTATCACCGATTTGGGGACGCACTTCGTTTCCATTTTCTGTTCATATATCAGATTTCTCTAGGAACATTTTGTTTTTATAGTCAAGGTTCCCGTTTATTTAAACATCTGGAAACTGTGCGCCATCCATATAATATTTATTTATGGTATTTCTACTTCATATATTTATGTAGTATCCATATGTATATGTATGTAGATATAGCTGACAAGCAATTTATTCTATGGGGATATAGCAAAATAGTAAGTCTTCCGGAAATTAATTTATTCAACGAAACCGTATAACGACAATTCAATTTTCAATTGAAAAGAACAGATTCGACATCAAATGTTGAATTTCATATAAAATTTGTTAAATTTTTTCGTTATAATCATTTGAAATCCATTAAATTAAATAAATAAATTTATGAAATTCGATTTGCGTCCATTTATCTTTTATCGATAATGATTGGAATATTTGTCGACAGTAACATTATCGAAGTTTATCAATATAGACAGTTTTCTCTCTGTGTATGCGCGTGTTTGTGTATTTTCCAGAATAAACCCATGAAATATCTAAACGAGTCCCAGTAAGCAATAATAGGATTAGACTGTTTTTGGAACAAGATAGGAACGAAAAGTAGGGCTTTATTCGTGAATACACACAAAGGACTCATATAAAACTAGATCAGCTACTTTTGCATGTTTGTTTCAACTGTCTTTTCAATATTCGATAAGTAGAAAAACTGTATAAAATTCAATATATAAATTGAAAACAATATTTCGATTTTATATAAATATTTCAATAGAATTGATGAAAATGTAATCAAGAAAATATTTCAATTGAAACCATTTGATGAAAAGTCTGCAATTTTGATATAATTTCAGTTTTAAGTCTGTCTATAACTTGTTTTATTACACAAAACCAATCATAATTATAATGAGTTACACCTAAGCAATTTCTACATTGAGGAATTTCCGCTGCGGAAAATCATTACTCTTTTATTGAAAAGTTCCAATGAATATGTAATTATTTACTTTGCAAAATTGTTTATACAGGAAAACATTTCACTAACTCAAAAAACAATAACAAAAAAAAATAGCTCAAGCATTGTGACATTTGCTATTCACAAATATAGATAGAGCTAGCAGTTGTTGAATAAATAATTAAGCTAACTGCATGATTATCGAGTTTTGGAGAGCAAACCTCAATTTTTTTTACAAAAAAAAAATGGATGCTAATGCAATGTTTCTAGAGCACAAATAAGTCCGTTGTATTGAGACAAAAATTTTAAAACTGAATAAAAAACTAGTGCAAAATTATTATTATTTCAGAATTAGATTATTTATTTTTGTTCTTAAAATAATGTGATGCGATGAGACCTTTTTGAGCCTACTAAGAAATAATGGGTTAAATTGTGAATTAAGACAAATGAGAATCTTTCTCCTTTTTTTCTAATAAAAATTGTAGTCTAGAGTGTACTTTCTAACTAAACGTTGCTAGGGTCTACAAATAATAGAACCCCCGTCTATATTAATTTGTAAGCTCAGAAAGTTGGGGTCTTC
>JAZBGZ010000002.1:72438-100213 GCA_037414795.1 Stenodera caucasica
TTTGAATTGGAATATTTCTGCTAATTGTAAGATAAGATTTATGTACTTGTAGTACTAAAAACTGAAATTTAGATTTTAACTGATTATGCACGTAATGTGGATGATTTCGCTGAAAAGCAATTACGCATCGTTTTCCATTTACTCTGTTATTGCTGTGGCTAGGTTCGTGTATTGGAAGCTGTATTTTGTAACTAAAATAAATCGAATAGAAGAAGGAAATTTGCAAATTGGTTGTTTAACGACATGGATTTCAATTTGAGACACAAATTCACACGACTATTTGCTAGAAATTTCGATGGCAATATACATACATACATACATATATGCCTATATCTAATAGTATAACGTACAAAACGGACTTAGTCCTGGATTAATCAAGAGACCACAAATCTGGCATACGGCCACATAAAAGCGTTTCGTTCAATGGTCAATAGTTTGAGAAGGGTGGTTGGTGATTGTGGAATGAAATTCGTTCCGACACTTTGTCTAGAAAATGTGTGTAGAGAGGCAATCGACCAAATCGATGCCTATAAATGTATTGGACATGGACAACTGGAATGTGTTGAATATACGTATATTCGGTTTTGTACAGTAATGGAATCGATGATGGGGCTACAATTAGATATACTAATCCTTTGACACGAAAAAAAAACGATGCATATTCGTTAAAATACAATTGATTTGGAATAGTAAGCCGGTTATCAGTCAATCAAATAACAAAT
Organism: Stenodera caucasica; assembly: GCA_037414795.1. NCBI lineage: Eukaryota > Metazoa > Arthropoda > Insecta > Coleoptera > Meloidae > Stenodera > Stenodera caucasica. The sequence goes on from JAZBGZ010000002.1 coordinate 73,161, forward strand.
CTCTCTAGTATAAACTAACAATAATATAACTCTACATTATACAGAATGTCCCAGCTAAAAATAACCCCTTTGTCTCTAAAATCAAAAATAAGCGTTAATATTCTATTTTATTTTTCTAGAATTTTGATTTGATTTAGCCTCAATTTCATCACCAATTATTCTCTAAATATTCAACGAAACATAATGAGGGGCTTTTTAGCTGGGACGTCGGATATGTGCGTCAATTAGAAATAGAAATGGCAGTCATGAAATATTGAACATTTCATGTCACAACTGAATATTTACTAATATTCAATAACGTCAATATGTAATTTCATATGCAAAAATCCTTTCTAATAATTTGTACACTGACAATAACAATTTGTATTTGATAACTTCAACAAACGTATCAAACTTGTCAATATCATGTTATAATCAATTAGCTACAATCTAAATGAAATATATTTCCATTAACTGCAATACATGTTGATTATCTATTATCGAGCAAAAAAAAAACAGTTATACAACACGTTAAATCTTGTAAATTAATATTTCTTGTAGGTATAGAATTTTATTAATATATTATCATAGAAAAGATATATGGGCTTAATCAAAAATTAAAGCTCATGTAACGTGTAGTGTTGTAGATTCCGATGATGAGTCCTCTATTCAGACAAAGTACAGCTTTTATACCCGTACAGCTTTAATTCGCCACAATCCGCTTAAACGCATCCCTTTACTTCACTATGTGAGAGAGAAATGGACTTCAACTCCCATCCACTATGGTATTATTTTATATGCTGTGTTGATAATTTTGAATTAAAATTAATTATAGATCATATTAACATGATTGGTAAATTCAAATTACTTTATAATTAATAAAATAAAATGAAAAATTTCATTACAACAAATTAGAGACTTAACCGATGATTTCAAAGGAGAATTATTTACATCTTCATTATTATTTTAAAATAAAATAGAGACTCACTTGTAACAAAAATTGATAAAAGAATAATTAATATTTATTGTTAACTATTTTAAAATTTTAATTATAATCAAAATCAACAACAACAACCCCTTATTTTATTGTTTTAGATACTAAAACATCAATTCTCTTTCTCTCTGGGAAATTAATTAACATAAAGTTCATTTGACTTGCCGGCAGATATCCTTTTTATAACATAAAACATTTTAAGCTGGAAAAAGACGGATAATAAAAATCGAACAACAAAAGAAAAAGAGAGAGAGAGAGAGAGAAAGATGAAAGGGGGTTGAATGAGTGTTTTCCTGTAGGGGATTTTGGGAGCCGGATGTTCTTCTAGCTTTCAATTACAAAAAGAGCTAATGAGTTTAATCTCATGACTACCGTATGTACTTCAATAACAAATAATAGAATAACCTAAGGCAAATATTATCCTGATTCTGAACAGGAAATTTCGAATTATAATCAAAGTCTTTGATTATGATAAAAGAGATACACACTCACACAGGTATCAAAAAGATAGAAATATATACCTAAATATGCATATGTATTAGATAGATTGTCTGGAAAAAACCTGTTGTTTTGATATCGCTGTTAAAAGAGGGTAGATAGAGTTAGTGGGGGAGCGTCGCGACGCTCGTTTTTAATATAATACAGGATGCCTGGCGCCACATCTGACCGAGATGCTGAACTACTGACAAACAAGTTGAGCTTGTCGGCAACATGAACATTCATAGAGGGCAGCTCTATAATATTTTATAAATGCGATCGATATATCTGGTCACGCCTATTCTAATCATGTGGCTAATTGAAATATATGCGATACTCTCAAATAAATGCTGCGAAAATAATTTAAAAAAAAAAAGAAACAAAAAAAGCCCGCTTTGATTGAACTACCTAATCAAACTTTCATGAATCGTTACAATTTATTAGTTTTTAACCAATAATTACCAAAAAAAACTTGTCAAAAGTTGCATCCGTATTATTGAGTTCTCGATTGGGAGTTGTGGAAAAGTTATTCAAAAATCGATTAAAGTATGAATATAATAATTAAGGAGGGGTCTAGTAGAGTTCAAGTTGCATTTTTATCGAACAACAAATAAAAAAATCATGATTTTCTAGTTTCCATTTTGATTATTGTGAATGAATTGACTCCAATATAATTGGATTTTATGGTCCATTACAGCTCGTAGGACGGAATCAATCAATAATATGTGATAGCTCTGAATCTTGTTTACTATAAAACGATAGAAAATTTCGCTATTCATTCAATTATATCTAATTGGAAACAAGTCAAGTGATTTGTAATTTCCAAAATAAGTGAACTTCAATTTAATGATTAGGTATAAGTATATTTTTTTTGTTTCCCTAGAAATTAATTCTTCAATATTTGAATGTACGCATTTATCGATAACGTTAGTGTTAATAAAATCTCAGCACTAAGGGTGGATCGTGAAATTTTACGATTTCTCTCCCTTTTCTCTTTTAGCAAACTAAACGCCCCCACAGACGGCCATTCGTTCGTACAATAATGACAACGTTTACATCGTAATAGGCAACAAGCTCGAAAATTTTCCGAATCAAACGAATCTCCATTTGTTCCATTATTATCAAAAATCGGAATTTTCACAAATTATAATAAAAGAGATCATGTTGTGAATATTCAAGTGATTTAGTATTCAGTTTATTGTTGTAGTGGTGGTGATTCGGTACACGCCAATGACTCCTTAAGGACTCATTTTGTAGTGCATTATTCTCTATGTTACTCTTTTCTAAATTGTAACATAAAACCAATTGTCTTTGTTAGAAGATTCACATAAGTTTTATCATATTAATCATTTTGATTTTATTGCGATATTATTGGATTATTAGATAGAAATATCCTAAACTATATTGATAACAAGACGCCTCTATTCCCTATAGATTTCTCAGTTTTTATTGTGTTTCCACAACAATTTTCTGGTAAAAATGGCCACTATAAATTGATCGTGTAGACAGCTTTGGGCTGATGTAATGTCCATTTTGGTAATAGAATAAATCAAGCGTGCACACAAACACAATCTTCTAAAACAGAACACTATAACAGTAGTCGAAGAAGAAGAAGAAGATGAAATAGAAGAAGTAGTAGTTAGAAGCAATAAGGTTATCATTTTCCGGTGTTTTACTTAAAGAAGACGCATGACCGTTGACTGGCTGCCTTCAAGCTAAAGCTAAATGAAATTGCACACACCAACCTGCCCATTCTTATTTCCTTTCAACTAACTTTTCACTTCCATTTCGGTTAAAAGAAGTAATGGTTGTAGAAAACTGGGTCATTAAACTTTGATATATGTGCTTCAATAGTTTTCCACAAATTTAATCGCAATCTCTTACTCCCCCATTATTATTATTATTTCTATTAAAATTATCTATATTATTATTATTATTATTATTATTATTATAGATGAATATACCATTGTTGATAGATTCGATTTAGAAATTATTTACCTACAATTCGATCAATCGATATTGTTGGCTAATGGATGGAATCCCTTAAAATTTCACTGAATGTAAATCGCAATTGTTCGTTTTCTACAATAAACAGATAATAACATTTCCACAGTTTCAAACTATTTTATTTTAACGATATTGTTGTTCATTGATGTTACTCGTATTTTTATTTTATATTTTAATGTATAAACATTAAAATTTACAAGCTCAATATAAGTTTTGATCATTATATACGGTTATTGTTTGGAACCTTTTCGAACTTGTTATTATTTGAAACATTTGTAAGCATTATAGATACTTTTGTAAAATGTTCAAATCACCAATTCTCTCCTTTATATACCTTGATTCCCATCTTGTTATTATTGTTATTGTGCACACCTTTCCGAAATGGCAACAGATTCACAAAACTAATACTAGAGGGGAATATTCTAAAATAAAAATGGAATTGTTGGAACAAATTCCATTTTTATAATATTAGTAATTTATTAGCGAATATTATATTAATGTTGTTCAAGCTGTGAAATATGAGAGAAACGAGAAGTTTTTGATGGAAAACCAGCTATTTCTATAATAACGATTTTAATTAATATTCAATGCTATGTTTTTGAACTTTTAATTAAATATATCTTCAATATAATGAGTTATAAAACGAACAAGTTCTTGTTGTTTTTTTTTCCCTTTCTTTTCTATCCCTTTAGGTTTCGTATTGAACCATCTTTTAACTGTAATACCATTAATAATGTTTTTCATAAAAATGCCAATTAAAATGAATTATTCATAAAGCATTCTATAATTTCTTGGAAGTTTTACAATCCACAATTTGCCATCTCAACTTGGTGAAATTTAAATTGAATTCAATATAAATTGTAGTTTAATACATTTTTTTTTTTTGGGTAAAACGAACAAAGAAAAGAACAATGTGTAAAAGGATACAATCGTTTGATTTTAAATTCTTACAAGATAAATCTTGTTAATTTCTGACGAGCTTTTCTACTATCACTACTATTATTCTAAAAGCTTACTTAAGTGAAGCAATAAAACGTGCCACGTATTTAACTGAAAAGCCATTAAAATAGGCTGCATCGCGGATGCCGCAACGTTAAATTAGACTAGAATGGCATAATAAATTACAAAAGGGCACATGATTCAAGGCACCGGAATAACCTAATCAGTAAACCACAAGGATGATTACACATTACACTTGATAAATACTGAACCATTATAATCAACGCTATTCTAGTATGATCCGAAACTTTACAGATACATACAGCTAGTCCCAGTCGGAAAGATATCTCGTTTATTTGTTAAAACAGTTGTAAAGGGACTGGAGGACTTGCATAAGAACATCTTAATGGATACTTGACCGATGAGAAGATCTGTCTAAATAATTGGAGTGGAATCAAAATCAAATTTTGAAATTATCGTTAAATTGGCACAAGAACTTTTAAAATTCATTTTCACATATTTGAATCTAGTTTAGATGTTCCTAATTTTTTTTTTTGAATCGTCCGAGTTATCATAAAAGGGCCACACTATATAGCATTCATTCGAATATAATACTAATATACATATACATAGAGAGAAGAATATCCGTTTCCTGTTGTTTCCCTATTCCCTTGTGCCATTCCTACTGTTACTGATTACTGTTATCGGTATGGCTACTATTACTGTCTGCCGCTGTTGGATTATCATCCTTTTGTTTCTGAAACCTTTTTGATGATAATAGAAAAGGGTAATGGCGGATTATATGAGAGACAAAGACAGAAGCAAAGTGAAAATGTATATGTATACATACATATACGTATAAAGAGAATGCTTTCCAGAACGTGCTTTTATTTTCTCATGTAAAGGTTATTAGAGATTATGGACTTTCAAGATTACGGATTGAATTACTTTTTTAAAAGTTATTTTTTTGTGTCGTTCTACTATAGCTTTATTTTTATTGAGAGCAAGGATCTCTTAATGAGAATCACTTATGTGCTGAAATCACGATATGACCAATAATAATAAATCAACTGTGAAAATTATAACATTAATTATTTTTACTTATCATTACCATTAATGTCTAGTTTAAGTTTGTGAATGAATATAAATATCAGAAATTTCAATAGTCCTAAACTAATATTCCTTATTCATATTATATATGTACACACATACGTTATTATAAAGATTGAGAATAAATAGAGCAAGATAGATTGATATAGTAATATGAGATAGATAGATTGAGAGTATGTTCGTGTTTAATTAAGGACTGGAATGAGGCTAAGCGAAATGATGTAAAATCGATTAATTTCATCCCAGTGGATCGCCAGACGAGCAATTACGCAATCTGTGTTTAGGTAATTGATAACTGGAGCACTTTACGTATATTTGTATGTGAAACTATGTTAATAACGTAGCACATTTCAACATCTAATAATCAAAATTTGTTAGAAATTTGACGAGTTATAGGTATAGAAATTGATTTGAATCGACAGAATAATTTTAACGATACTTAATATACAGATTTTATTAGAAATTTCGTTATATAGTTTGACAGCCATTGTACACGATGTGTTTGGTTTGTAAATTCCAGAATGGCTCCAGTTTGTGCTGACACAACGATTGTTGATGTGACAGTACCAGTCGCTTAACAGATGCAAATTTGCAATTGAAAACATGTTACACAGAATTTCTGTCATCGATGGTAAAACTCTTCTAACTCTAATCTAATAGAATAGAGGAAGTTTTCTAAATTTTCTATTATCGAATCGATTTTAGACCGTCATCAATTTTCTGTGTTGATAGTGAAGTGTGATTTACATAGAGTTAGTTGATATACCCACTAAAATAGAAGGTAGCCGACTCTAGAGACCATAAAGTTAATTAAACCAAAGCTCCCTTGACTATTAAAAATGGATGTTAGGGGGAGGACAGACATCTTTATTCATAGCATCTACCAATAAAATCGACAATGTCAATAGTGATCGAACGATAGATTTCATAACGATATCTTCTCAAATCACATTACAACAATCAACATCAATGAAAAATCGACCGAACTACTCAGATAATCAGATCTTATGTGATTTTTTTGTGAAATTTTTATAATTATCCAACAAGTTACGTTCTAAACCCCATTTTCCATCATATAGCTGTCGTCGCCGTTTATTAGAGAAATATGGAAGGGATGTTAGTTTTCCGGCCACGTTATTCCTGTTCATCGTCATCCATCTCTGACATCTACCCTTATGAATCGTTAGTAAGAACGAATACATTTTGAAATCAGTCAATTTTACTATTACTACAACTATATCTAAAAGAATGATGTTGGTTTAATGTGAAAACTATAAAAATCAAAAAACTTAATCGAACTATATTGCCACCACTACTAACCAAATAGCCAGCTATAGAAAGAGCTATCTCAATTACTTTCCACCCCTTCAGTTTTTCTCTTTCTATCTATATACATTTAGAACAAAGAAAATGGAATTTTCATGTCGCACTTCATTAATCCAACACCCAGAATTGCTCCAAGGAAATTGCAACAATGTTTAATTTAACTATGTCAGGGATTCATTCAAAGTGATTATATCGTTCTATAATAATAAAAGAAAATGATTCCAAGGAAATATAGTGATGATGATAATAATAAAAAATTTGATGTAATAAAATATAGTTCTATGACATTTCTTTAAGTACCTATTATTAAGTAAAAAATCTTGTAACTAATATGGTATGTAATATTTTTCATTTTATACTTTGTCCTAAGTGGTTTTACTTTTAGTAGTGGCACCCTTTTAGATGTATTTTGACATCATAATAATAATAAATCATACTTTTTCCTGAGTTGAATTTTGTGTGATAGTCCACGAAGTGGATATATACGTATAATTCTAGCAGGAAGTAGAACATTTCCTATTTCATCCTTCTATTTCTCTTTTATTTTCAAACGTATTAGTTGAAAATTTATCATCATCATATAAAACAGACACCTAATGTTAGACAATTTTTTTATTTCTTTCATATTTCATTTTATTTCGAAAGATAACATCCTCATTTTTCCAAATTGTTACAGAGAAATTTTTCTAGAATAACTGCTCAATTCGTCGTTGAGTAAAAGCTATAAAGGACTGTTATCGTCGTCAATGGTTTCGTATTGTGTTTTATTTGCATTATCTCAATATTCCCTGTAGTTTAATAATAAAAATAACAACAACAGAATATAAAGGAAAATAAAAAGAAACCGCACTGCAGCAATGACAGAATAGAAATTGCTATACTTTTAGATTTGGAAATTCCTTGAAAAATAGGTAAATATCTACATATAAATTATGGTTTATTATCATTATACATAATTTTATAGTTATAGTCGAAACTATTTACATTTATTCCTATAATAATTTTTAATCGTAAAAGAAATTGTATAGCTTTTCGATAAAATTCACGTATGAAATGGGACAAGTTTTTCGTCATGAATATTGACAAAATAACAATATCAGTCTATATTTATACAGCTTTTAGTTCTCAGACTTGTCTACAGATTATACAGACTCGAATTTCTCTAGGGATAATCTTCGTTAGTTCCCTTGAAGCGACACACTGGCTATGTCACTGTCGGATTTGTTACGGTTTGTAGATTCAAATGTAGTTTCAAAATCGTGGACGTTGATGCCCTTTATATTCCAATTTTGTTCTACCGTTCAAATGATTTTCGTGAAATTCAAGCACCTGGTACAATTACAGTTATCCAATACAACTACACGTCGCCCTCCATCTATATCTTGTTTCTACACATATAAAAATAATTGATTGGAGATTGGAGGATTAACATAAGTAGTTGATGAGAAAAATTTTTGAAATTATCGTCAGATTGAAACAAGATGCATTTGAATCACCAGGAAAAATCATTTATGAACGTTTTAGTTCGATTTCTTAATTATTTCATGATCAATAAAAATTCCAAATAAAGAGATTCACTAGGTAACATTTCTCATTGATGATTAGAAAATGGAATGTTCATTAGTAAATTAGAGCTGTTAAGTGGATAGTTTGTTTATGAAATATAAATGGAGGAATTCCTGCGCTGGAACATCCTGTATTTCCAACATACAACACGATTTTAAAATAGTTTGATTGACATATAATTATAGATATTTTCGATCATCAACAGCAATCATATTGATAAAAAAAAAATGATGTTGAAATCACCTTAATCTTCGAAATAGAAATGTTGAATCATCTTTCTAAATGCTACAATAAACAGACGAGGGAAAAAATTTAAGAGAAAAACGCTAAAATAGTACTTTGAAAAGCTCGTGAAATGTTCTTAATGTTCAGTTGATGGCCATCACTCCCACTTTGCTCATCCAATCTAATATAAATTCGAATTTTTATTCGTTGAAAGGAATTTAAATTGTCCTATGGTCAGCATTCGTTTTAAATATTCCATTTGGCAGAATGTCAATCGTATTTATATATTTATATCGACTTTCTCTCTATTATACTATATTGAATTTTTTCAATTCGAGCCAATCAAACCACCAGAACATAATAAATAAATAATTGAAATATTTATTATAAATTGAATTCCATAAATAATATTGAGTTGACTGCATTACTGTATTAATAGTTGCATTTTGGTGTGCATAAATTTTTTTTGTTATTATTTTGAAACGAATGATTTATGAGCTTTATTGGACAACATTAATTACGCATTTGAACGTACTGCAACATATTTTACAAAATCAGAAATGGTCATTCGTCATACGCTTGTCAAATCATACCATGTCATAATTAATTATAAAATTTACAAATTTTTTGATTTATCACCTAACAATCGATAACTAATTTGACAATCATTTAAAGCTAATTATATTGTTGAACATAAAAATTGCACAAGGAAAGGTACAATTTCTCGATAAAAATTCTTATCCTTTGTTGAATAAACTTTTGTTGTTATTTTATTCCTGCTTCGAGGCAAATTAGTTTCGCTACCCAAAGTTTTCGTTACACCTTATATAAACAGAAGCTTGCTTGTATATAGGTATGTATAGAAAATTGTATGTGTATGAGCGAGTAAGTTGTATATACAAGCCAGCAATATTATAGTCTTTTCTTCTAGTATGAGAGAAAACGATAGAAGACTTGTTATTATTATTCACAAAGGATGAGAGAAGAGAACACGACCACATGAACGTGTCAGGAAGTCTAGATGTGGGCTTTAGGTTCACTTCCTTTATCTAATAATATAAATAAGGAAATATTATTTCGCAAAATAACGATCACATTATAGTTATTATCATTATTATTATAAAGTAATGTTGATTTTGGACAAAATAGAAGTTGCCAACAGCTATTTGGATCATATATGATTTCGAATGATTGCAAACTATTTCATTTTAAAGTACCTAAAGAAATGGAGAAATATGTAATTTCCTGTGAGACTGTAATAAGAATTTGATATACTGGTATCATTGCTTCAAATCTCAATTGAAATGGATTTTTTTTTGGTAGTATAAATTGAGAAAATATGTGGAAATAGTATCGTCTTTTATGCAATATACAAAAGTGTTATTGTTTGCAAGTATCAAAAATTTAAAAACCAAGCTAAGCTACAACACTATTTATTTGTTATTGTTGTTGTTTCTCTACAACCCATAAAAATAAATAATACTGTTGTTATACAACTCTCCAGTTCTGAATTATTATTATATACATTTCATTTCATACGTTATATTGTATTAAGGCAGCGAGAACACAATGAACAGGAACAATGACGATCGTCGCGACACATAGGGACGCCAAACTAGACGCCAGACGTGACTTTATGATACGTACAACATTAAATCCTGATACAAAATAGCCGGTGGCAATTATCAAAAAATTAAAAAATAATATCGAAAATCTCCAACAAAAATAATCGAATGTTTTGGCCAATTTCAAATGAAATCCCATCAAATTAAAATTGTCAAAGACAAAAACTAAGCTCCTTGAAAGTTATTTTTTGGCAGACATTTCTATATCTCAAATGAAACTCGTATTACAGCCTTGACTGGCGTCCAATAACTTAACAATAATTCGATAAAGTTTAAAGTAAAAGCTCTGGAGCAGGTAGCCAACTTAATAAACTCAACATTATAAGTAATGAAAATGTTTGGAGCGTTTGCCAACTTTTTTATTCACGATCAAGATCGGATATAATACGTGTCTTTAGAATTTTACTATTGTTTTGAATATCTTGAATAATTATCTCATTGATTTCGAAATATTCTCTATTTTTCTTCAATCAAGAAAAATCGGTACGTCTTGCTGACAGTTAGTCTATTAAAAATGAAACATCATTCAACCATTCAACACCCTTCAATGTCCGTCCATTAAGCAAATAAAATTTTCCAAACACTCCCTCGTCATTTCCATTAGTCGAGCAATTGTCACGAGTTTCACACAAGTGAAAAATAAATTGAAATGAAAGAGTGAAAACGTTACACAATTAACAAAATCACAAAAGAAAATGTCAAATGCAAATGAGAGGAAATTTTTGAAATCATATCTGATGATCATCAAGTTGAATTATATTTTTATAAAATTACAAAATCCAGTCTCTATATGTTACCTAAGTATAGAAATACTAGGATGTTTCAAGTAAAAAATTAAATTTTTTTTATTTTAAGAGAAATGTTGGAGTTAATCTTTTGATTGAATTATCGCTATTGAGTTTTAAATTAAAACAATCATCGAGTTCCGGTTCTATACTTCATTAGTGATCAAATTGTTGAAAATTCAGTTGATGCGATTCAACAAAGTGTTCAAAGTGCATTAAAATCATGTCTATACCCATATAATTTTTTAACGTATTTGCAATAATATTAATAGAAAAAGTACGTATGTTTGAATGGACTACAGAAAATCGTACTATTGGTTTATATCGAAATAGTGTTGGGGCGTATAATAGTCGAATAAACGTGGTGCATTTGTCATTCTATGGCTTTCCAATGACGGTTCAGTTATCTGTTTCATTGCAAGACAACGATGGTGTTTGGTTATTTTGTTTGGAATTGTTCCAATTTTGTATTATAGAAATATACAATACAATCTATACATATAACTATAGGTATATGAAGAATATCGAAACATTGAACTGCTTATAGAGCTATTTTAAAATTCAATTCACATAAATATTCAAGTTATGGAAATTGGTTTTAATAATATTCAACAGTAAATTGTTATTTTTGCCATATCTTTTTTCAATTTCACCCTTATGAAATTGTATATGACAAATCTCTGACTTATTGTCTATTAAATAGAAGAAAAAAAAACAAGAAATTATCCACAATCTATGTGTATTATTCATTTCAAGAATTTTCTATTTTCTAGTCATCTATTATTATGTTCTAATCTTTGATCATTTTAAATTGGAAAACTACTATTTTTGCATAATAAAAATATCATCGTATAACCAGGTTTTAATATCGATTTTAATTTAATTTCCCAAGGGTGTTTCACGTACACAACATTAGGTCCAGTTTTATTATTACCTTATTATAAGCCACTTAACAGTTTTGTTGTTGTATTTTTTACGCTTCCATAATTCGTATAAACCACGAAATATAATCATTTAGATTTACAGGTATTTTCAAAAAAGAATATTGACGACTAAAATTACAAAACTAATTTTAAACATTATTTTGCAGAATATTAACTGACCAACAATAATTATTGTAAAATTATAGAACTACAGAAAAATTACGAATCAACATAAAAAAGTCTAGACAGACCAATTTTCTTTTGTTTCAAAACAAATAACACAAACGATTTCTATCGTGTCAAGCGAGTTCAATGTCACCTTAAATGACGTTATCAAAGCTTCGAAAGTATGGTGACAGGTTCAGAATGTATGAAAGTGATAGAGAAACAAATGAGACTTTGGTAGAGAGTTCTTCGTGAATTTGAGAAGAGCAAATTATCCTTACATTTTCCCAGTCAACACACCCCCTATAACACACTAATACATACACACATAGACATACAGATATATGATGTTGGGACTGTGTCTTTCCACTATCCTTTCAACAAATTTCCCCGCCTGTCGCATCTAAACTTCATGGAAACTGACGATAACGAAATTCTTTTTCATGCACTTCGCTTCGTCTCTAGCTGCTTTAAAAGCACTTCAACTATACTTCTAGAAATATTTTTCTTCTATCGACCCATAAGTACGACAAAGATAGTATTAGTATACATTATAATGAATACGAATAAGAGAGATGATGGAGCTAGGACCTTCAATTATCTGTCTAGAATCATGATAAATTTTGTCGATTGGTGAAAACATCAACTACAGTTCACTGATCTGTGATGTTTTATCTGAACAAGATCGACACCATTTATAACAATACGGATCGTATCTCGTCTTTGCTAACAAAAAAAAATTATATGGGAGTAATAAAATATCAGAAATATCACCTATAATATACTAATTTTATCTGATTAGAAAATTATAGTGGCAATTCATTAAATTCTAGTCCTTTATGTCTAACAATACGATCGAATTCTCTATTTCAACTAGATATACTTGGTTCCTTTTTTCGTTGACGTTTCTATCACGTCCTGGTCCAATTTGTCTTCGTTTTCGGACGTGTTGGGAATTACGGATTTTTTTCCCATCTATATTACATTTAATTCAAACAGTTAATTGATACACTGACAATAAGCGCTTTATGTTATTCTCAACAAGAATACCAATAATAGAAATGGAATTTCAAAATTTTTTTTATATAAATTGTTAGAATCTCCTGACCATTACCAACGAATTCTCTTATCGTTTCTTATCATATGATACTTTTTTGGTACAATAGGTAATATAACGGAATATTTTCTCTAAATTCCCAGCCATATCCAATATTTTCCCTTATCCTTTACTGTTATAGAACCAAACGTTTGCTATTCTATTAACCAATCTTTGTAATAAAATTGTAGAGATGCTAAGGCCAATACAACTACTACTTTCTCGAAATCAATTTCTGTTTTGTTTTTTTTTGTACAGCCGTTATTTATTGATAATATAAATTTTGTACGTTTTGTACAACAACTGAATACCAAAAGCTTGTCTGGTGGTATTTTGAACGGAAACTGTTTTATAACAAGCGAAGATCTAACAATAAATCGTCAAATTCATTCCACAAGAAATTAATCACCACAATTAAATTCAAAAGTTATCGTCAAACTAAATTCTAAAATCGATACAATAATCAGTGAAATTTTTCATAGAAATATAAATTATTCTCTACATAAATTGTAGAATTTGAGAAAATCAAATAATCACAAAGATAAAAGACGAACAAAGACTACCCTTTTGACATATTAGTTTATATTCTATTCGTTTCTGTTCTCAATAGAGGGTTAGTAGTAACCTTTTAATCCACTTCACTTGAACAAGTTTCCGAAGAGTTTAACTAGGATAAAAGCTAATGATCAATATCAGAGATTAACGTGTTAGAATGAAATAGCAAACTAGAAAAGTAGGAGATCGATTTTTGCAAAATTACAAAGTTATTTCAATTTTTATGCCAAAACAATCGATTCTAATTCCAACATCATAATTAATCTTCATTACCGGCTACAATATGTAGTTATTTGATAATAACGAGTATTTGTATACAGAGTGTCCCAAAATAAGGGGGGCAATATTTCACCAGTGGTTCTACAACTAAAAATAGTCCTTATGAGCTTTGAAAGCTTCATATGAATCAAGCAATAAAATCAGAACAGACTTACTGTTCAGATATCATGAAATTTTAATGTGGACAATCACACTGCTGAAATATTGCCGCCTAATTTCGAGACATCCTGTATATGAGAACAGGGTATGTTAGTGTTTGTGTTTTAATTTAGACGGAGATATCTTTGTTTCTCTAAAGCAACTTGATGATGTGTTGAATACCGTAAAACGTTGATCATTCTATTGTTTGAAATGTTCATTCAAAACTAATTTCATTTGTTATTATTAAACTTCAACTGTTTAGTTTATTTCGGAATTTTGTATATACAAAATAGCGAGCTACAACAAACAATGAGTTATTTTTGAATAATCTTCAATTGTTGTTTTTTTTTTTTTGTATGAATACAGAAGTGTTTAAACTTAAAATTTCGAAAAATATGAGCTATTAGCGGATATAGTTTAAGGCAACACTTCATTTTACCTGTCAGTATTGAAGAGATACAGTATCGTCAACAAAGGGCCTTTCTTTTAGGGAGACGTGCTATGAATCTAACAATGCACATTAAAGCCCAACGAACGACATACAATTCGTAGTAATAACGGACTGCTATGAGATCAGTGCCACCTCATCGCCTCTTAAACCCTCTCTCATATTTCAAGGTAATTTTACAAGTACTCGAGCCCTGCATACAATTTAACGACCCTTTTACCATTCATTATAGTTTTATCTGTATATTTATGGGTGACTTTGCAACTGAATATTTTATCATGTTTAAATTTCACCAAGTTATCCCAGTATAGTTGAGAATTATATTAGGTAATTTTCTTATTTATTTTATTCTATTGGAGATTTTTCGAATTGAAATGATTTTCTATAATATTAGTGTAAAGATCGGTAATTGGATAAAACGAAATTGTAATGTAATTACATTAAATTTGGTTAAAATGTCTGCCTGTTTTTTGCTATGTTATAGTTGTTTCGAAATTAAATGAAACTAGTGCTTTAGAATAACATTGTCGATTAATTTAATCCAGACTGCACAACAACATTACAGTCTCGGTTTTACTTTAATTTATGTTCAGTTTTCAAATTAAACGACATAAAAATACAATAGGGCCCATACAAATAAAACTATTTAGTTCCATTTATATTTCCCTTTTTGTATTGTTTCCTCCCACCCATAAAAAAAAATAAATAAATGATAAAAAAAACAAAAACAAAACAGGATTAATCTCTGAAACTATTTCAACTGAACCAGGTAAGATTTATTAACGTAATTATCATTTACGACCGAGTCATAAACTTGAAATCAGCTCAATTTTACGCTCCAAAACAGAAAAAATAGACATATTCTATTGAATGAGCCATCAGATAATTGAAGTACAGGCACTTAAATTAATTTTGTTATACAAACATATATGAATTTTAGGTGGGGTGGTGGACTTATTTTTAGAATTATTATTTCAATAACTCACTTGAATCCATGGTATGTGGTAGTGGAATTTCAAAATACTCACCTGCAAACAATACAAACTCAATTAGTTTTTGTCAAAATACAAAAATAAAATTATTAGATACAAAATCGTGCAACAAACTTCCCATCGAATACTATAATTCCTAAATTGAAGCAACAATTAAGTTCGGGGAAAAACACAAAATGGAATATCATAGGAATGGTTTTATTGAGTCCGAGACATCTGTGGAATATTTAATGAACTTATGTCTATATTCGTACGTTTTCATTCCTTTCTATTCTCTCGTATAACGTCCGCAATTTGCCCCGAACTCGACGCTTAATTAAGACCACCAGAAACTGAAAAGTTTTTGCAATAACTGAGAGACAACCGAACGACCCAGGGAACAGAAAAAAAAAAAAACAGAAAAGTCTAGAGAAAATTTCAAAACGAAAATTCGGTTGATATCACGTCTCATCTCTTCTTCTATCTCTATGTATATAATATATACACATATTTCCTCCTAACCGGGGTCCATTTTTATTATATAAGCTTAAATATTCGAGCCGAGGGATTCAATCAGACTATGTGTTTGCATGGTAAAACAAAATATACATATAAATTTATTTTCGGTCATATACACACGAGGCATGAGCCAGCTAGAGTGAGATAGTGAGGGTTTGTATTTTGAGACCTCACCCTCTTCAGTCGTCGTCGGTTATTCAGAAGGGTGGCGATCGTTCTACCCTGAGGGTGAACGCCTACAGTTGGCTCACTGCCAAAACTCCAAGAAGGGTGCCCATCAAGATATTGATATATTTTTTTCTCCTCTAGCATACCAAATTTCGATTTTTTTTCCTCTCTCCTTGGAATAATTGAAATTACACAAAGTAATCAATATTATTTGGAAATTCATGATTCATTAAAATGTCACTCTACTAATATCAGTGACAGCTATGTTGTACATGTTATTTTTTCTTTTTTTTTAATGCGGTAGAGATCAAAGTAAATGTCGAATTCGAGTATGTTAAGATCTGTGATATCATATTCCAAATAATGTAAACATGATATTTGCCTTTGATCTCGCTACTCCTTTTGCTCAGTTATTTGCCTTTCACTATTTGATATATTTACTTTTTCGCTTTATTTCCTTCGATTGATCCATTCAATTATCAAAGACAATAATTTTGATTAAATAAGAGCTCTATATCGAAATAATTAAATCACAAAATAGAAATCTGATTGATTGTATGTATGTCGAGATTTTTTGAAACTTCTAGGAGAATAGCTTATAATTTATATGCTTTTTGGAGCCAAATAAAGAATCAATTTTCAACTATTAATCTGTTGATCTTTTTCTTCTTTCAGTAGCTCGGCGTCTGATTCGTTGAATTCCACCGTCATAAATAAAAATCAACAGTTTGTTGTTTCCTTCTATTCACTTCCTGTTTATTTTATTACAAAGATATAGCGTGAAAGATTACCACACTTAAATTCCCGTCTCACTAGTCAAATAAATCCAATCGCTAATATTCCCCCTTTTTCATTTAATCCATTATTCTCTTGTCATTTTATATTGCTTTCGACACCTTGCCTTCATGCTTATTTGATATATAAAAATATTATGCTAGTTGCATAACTCCCAAAAGGATATTGTAAGTGTGTTGGAAAGGAGGCGACCTTTGGGAACAGCTTAGACAACAAACCTGCTGCCCGTATTTGATTAGAGACTTTGCCCATCTCCCCGATCCCTTATGTCGTTAGGTCCATGTTAGAATCCATGCTTCTTATAAAACAGCCAGGATAAGCTGTAGCTAACGTTAATAGAAAACCTCTGGAATCTCTTCGTTTTATTTCACAGAACGTTTCCAAAGACGACATGTCCTTACAAAATTGAAGATTCAACTGTTATTATTAGAGCTGTTTCTAATAACATTGGAGAAAATGTCACTCTTCTTTTGTTGAAAACTGATAAATTCACAGTTATCAACTTTTGATAATTACATTGTTTCCATATTTTACTTTCTAAAAAATATATTTTAAACTTTCACCAAGCGATAACCTTTCCATAAACTGGTAACAGTTGTTGGGTTAGTCGTATATTAACAAGAAAGTTTTCGTTATTATTACCAACAATATTTCCATTTAGAATCTAAAGGGGATGTATCGATGATATTCTGACATTTACTAACGATATTACTATTATCATTAGTATTATTATTATTATTAATAGCAATAAAAATTTAACAGTGCTGTGATGCAGACAACATTTATAAGTGACAACATCAAAACGTGACCAAGTGAGAGGAAAAAAAAACGATAGGTACAACAACAAGTGACACTAGTTTACAATTATATGAAAAAAAATACATATACATTTATAGGTATAGGTATAGAGGAAATAACAAATAAGAGGATAAAAAAACAACATTTTTAAAAACATTTAAGAAATTAAAACAACAAAATTGAGTTGCGGAGTGGCATTAAGGCCAACATACCACAAAACCATCATTTGTGAAGGACTGTGTGTTGGGACAGAACCGGCCCGAGTCGCCAGCTAGATGGCGCTGCGGTCAGTCCCTGGAACAGATAAATTCTATTTAGTGTCCTTTATAATCAAAATTAACCCTCAACAATTTTTATCAAAAAATTAAAAACTTGAATCTCATCATATATGAAATCATCCATAATAATAATAATAGAGCTTTTATCACTTCATTATAAATAAAAACAATTTCTATTTAGAAGATTATGTTGATTTCGAAATAAGATCTTCGTTTGGTTGGTTTAGCGATAAAATTAAAGATGGTTAAATAATTCCAAAGCTTTAGTAGAAAAACTAGATTTATAGTTTGATTAAAAAAATACCAGAACTAGAGCTATGTTAATCATAAATTTTTGAATTTGGGGAAAACTGGCGCATGAAATAGAATTCGATTTAGACGAATGCTCCCAAAATTGAGCTGAAAGCTTTAAAGTTGTATTGTATCTCAGTCTTACACCACCCTTTTATAAAATTTCTGATCCTAATTTGTAGATATCAGCGTTGAAAAGTTGATTATATAATTTTGGATACTTTCCTGAAATTGTTATATTGAGTATAACCTTAGAAAGGGAATGACTGAGAATGGCTAATGCATAAAGAATGAGAATAGATTAAAAAAAAGACTGAATGTAGACAATGAATAAACATCAGCCTTAATTATTAGCTTGTTTCCTCATTCTGTACTAAATGAAATTATAGTCGACCGCTAGCTATCCCCTTGTTGACAACTATATCAGCTCAAGCTGTCTTTGCCTTGTTTCTTTGGACTATTCGCTTAGCCTCAACAGTTTCTTGTTGTAATTTATGTAGAGCTTTCAGTTATTAAGCTTTATAGAAAGACACTAATTATTACAAACATTATAGAAATCCAAAAATTAAAAAAAATATTTTATTTTTCTTTCTTCAACTACAAGAATAAATTTAAAACAAAATTAGAACACTGTGTATTCGTTTCCCTATTGAATATATTCGATGTATGTAGTTAATGAACATTGATATTGTTGCAACGCCTGCATGTTTGTGACGGTAATTAGAAGAGTGATTTATGCAAAATGAGCTACATTACTCACAATTACCATAACGAACCACACCTCTTATTCGTACGTGACCGATAGTGACCAACAGGCGAGCAATGATGGCCTTATTTATTATCACCAGCACATGAATAACAACAACCATCAAACCTTTATATTTGTTCCGTAAGCTAATATTTACTTTAGCCACATTATTTGATTATGGTACTTTTTTTAGTGTAGGTATTCAAAAAATTAATCAATTCTATCCGAAATTTATACGATTCAATCATTATTGTAGCTATGGATATTTTCTTTAATTACTGTTTTGATCATTTATATTATCCCGAATTTTGAACAGCTGTTATTAATTACATACGAAAAATATCGATTTTGGCTGGGGGCATTGTTTCTCAATTAGGAATCTTAGTGCAGGCGTGTCTTTCGAATTGAGCTTGTAGTAAATTATTGAAATAGATAGGCACACCCATCATTCACGTTTGAAAGACAGACACGAAACCGAATTTGTTCTTCATTCACCCCTACATAGTGAAGATAGTTTTGACTTTGATTTAACCTTAGATTTATTTTATAAAATCTAAATTTTTTGTTTTTGTTAAAATAACTCTTTCCAATCAAAATTGAATTTAAATTAAATTGATAAAGTTCATTACAAAATAGACCACATTACATTTTAATCGAAAATTCTACTGTTAATTCATTTCGTGTCCATTTCCAGTAATTTCCAGCAACGTGTTGAAATTCCAAAGTGTTCCTGTAGCTTTTTTCCCTATTGGATAAAGTTGCATGGTAATGGCGCTTAAAATTGAGGATAATGGTTGGAATCGGTATTTTTTTTTTTCGTTTTTTGCGCTTCCTCCCCAAATTTATCCGGACTATGGGAGTAGAATAAAATTAGACAGAAAGCAAGTACTCCCATAGTCTCTATGCTGTAGTAATTATAAGCACGTGTAAGCGACCAATTTTAAAACCTTTCTACTCCATCTCTATCTCTTTCTGTTGTTTTTGTTGTTGTTATTGTTGTTGTAGATGGATATATTCCCATCTCTTTCAATGTTAACTTTAACCATCTATAGGGAATAGCGCGAGGCCCGGCCATCAAACCAATTGAAATATTCATGTTGAGAAATTTTACTTGAGAGTTTTACAAAATAATAATTCTTTCCGGTTCAAGTCTTTTTTACACATAAACTCCCTCCATTAGCCATCGTTAAATATTCAATAATATTTCTGTTCACTTTCTATGCCCATTGTTCAAACTTTTATAAAGTCGTATTTCAGTTTTAAGCTTTCTACTGTATTGGCGAAATATTCACAACATATACCGGGCAAGTTTTTCCGAAAGAGCTAATACTTAATATTCATGGCATTTATTATTATCTCGATATTTTCATACATATAACTTATTCAAAGTTATTCTCGTGAATTATTTTTATTGATATTACCTATAGGTATAATATTTTTTACAAATTCAAAAATCGAAATATAAAATAGTCGAGGAATCTAAAACTCGATTTGCTGAAGGCTACAATTCAATCTTTATTCGTTTGCCAGGATTCGATATCGGATTTAATCAAACAAAAATTCAAATAGGACTCTAATCTGAAATGCTAACAATGTGTAAATTTCAATGTTGTATTTGGCAAAGGATTAACATTTATAGTTTGAAAAATACGAGTAGTATATTCAAAAAGTGAAAATTACAAAGTTGTTAATTGAAAATTAATTTAAAATTGATGATAAAGTCGACTGTAAAACTTTTCTATTTAAAATGGTAATTTTTTCCAAAATGAAGTTAATAAAGTTCACTTTCAACATTAATATTTCAACCTCAATTCAAGGTGGTTGAGTATTATTGGAACAAATTAAAATTCTTGAATTAAATCAGTTGAACCGTCCTCTAAGAAATTATCATGCAATTCTATTAAATTACTGTAAATGTAATCTTCACATTCAAAATTACGTATATAAGTGTAATGAAAGTTTGCACATGCTAGTTAAAATTCTATTCTTTCTCTAGATAGTAATTGTGAAGTTTATATTTGCATGTCGTTTACTATTCGCAATATATAAAATATTTAAATAAAGGACGATTAAGTTAGTTTATTATCAATGTCAAATGGCTATTGTCTCCTGTTTTGTACGGATACAGAATTCTAATTAATAAATTTCAACAATTGTAATAATCGATTCGACAGGATTATTTGATGGTGTTGGGGGAATTTTGTGAAGTATTAACAAAAGCTGACGATCCTTGTTTCGAAGATATATGTCGAACGGAAGGGGGTTTGTGAGCACGCATCGCCTGATTCCATCCCCATCTATCAAGTTCTATATAAAAGCTGACCAACATTAACAACAAAACTACGTATACGTTAATCAGATTACGTATAACCGTCAACAATGATTACAACATTTTAAAAAGATGATTTATTTTTTTGGAAAATCTTCTTAGTAGAAAATTGAAATGTTGATAGGTATTAGATTTTTGTTATTTTGAAACACATCCAAATACATATAATCAGAATTTGGTATAATTATCTGGCAATTACACACCAACTTCTATTAAAAGATTCCATTTTAATTAGAATTCCTAATTTTCCAACGAGTTAAACTGTAAGTGGAGGGTGCCGAGATTTTAATGCACACTCGGCACTTTTTGTAACAATCTAGGATGAATGCGAACACAGCGAAATCGAGCAAACTTCCAAGTTTCAGTTTACACAGCAGTATTCTTCTTGAAGCCCTCAACGTATTTTTATTCAAATGTTTTTATCAAGATGAATTCCAAGAAAACATAAGAAGAATTTGTTTTCTAAAATTTACATTCGAATAATTCCGACAATAATCATGGAATTGTTGTCAAATTGATTCTGGAATAATTTAATAAAAGATTTCTGGTAGAGTTGGTGTAAAGTAAGCAACAGCTGGACGAAGATGTGTCAACGATCGCTAAGAGACATCTCTAGGTATATGAATTTTGTATTGAGTAAAAGACGTGATGTAACGAAAAATTTAACGTTTGCAAATTGGATTCGACTGAATTTCTCCCATAAGCATCTTCAACACTCTTATTTATTTATCAACAACGTTTAAGTTGCCATAATCAACATGTATGAGAAACTATAAAGTAATTAGATTTGGAAATTTATTAATTCTCAAAGTAGTTTAGAGTACTTTTCGAATTTTGTCGTTTCTTATCGTTCGTAATTTCGAATAAAGTTCTCAAAGTACAATCATTTATTTAATCGGCTCATCAAGGTGGCTGAATATGACTTTGGTGTACTTAGTTTCACTGTAAGTGGACCACAAACCAAACTAATGACTTCAACACAGTCTTCTAACACATGTTCACTACAAACTACGCATAGTTCGTTATAATTGTAAGTGTAGTAGTTGTGGTGTGTTGGAAATAACGATCATAGTTCTGCAGCATTAGCCACCTGGAAGGTTTCGAATTAATCAGACCCACATCACGAGCAAGAACCATTTTAATCACATTCATATATTTTGCTATATTTATGAGACAAATTAAGAGGAATAATCTAAATTTGAAAATATTATCAAAATGTAAATTAAAACATTACACGAAAAATCCATATAGTCGAGCATAATTTTGAATTTTGAGCCAAATGGAAATTCAATGTTTAATCAACTATTTATAATATTGGGAAAATACAATGTTGTAAATGGTGGATGCGCTACATAAAGTGACAGATTATAATTTATAATAAATCAGGAACAATGATAGACACACATTCTCATAGTGAATTGCCAGTAAAATTCGTCATCAATTTTATTACGAAAGAGAAAATTTATTTGTTTTAACTTTTTGATAGCATTTGGTCTAAATTCGAGCTATACATATACGTTTTGATTTATATATTCTTCTATGTTGTTTCTTTCTAGGTTGTTATTGGAGTTAAAATTCCATGCAATTTAACGAGCTAATTAGATACAAAATGGAAACTTCACTTGAATTATCAGGATGGAAAAACGGCAATGTTAAATAGAATATATTTGCATATAAAAATCGTCGAGAAAAATTATAAAACTTTTCTATCGATTCGAAATATCTAAAGATTCTATTGTTGACAAGATAAAATTCCCGATTATTTATTCAACTTTAAAACCATATGTGGGATTTAAATGTACTTGAAATGATTCATTTGAATTGCCTAAGAATTTATTATGATAGGAATAGCTTACGTGCTAGTGTCTCGTTTAGTAGTTTTTCAGGTGGTGAGATTTACAAGTGTAAAACTTGTATGAGAATATGACAGGGTGGTAGATTCACTCTTGTGAATTGTAGGGGTACTTTAACAATTGCAGTTAATCACACAACCAGTTGAATTCCGTCAAGTTCCATTCATAATGTTTCTATTCAACTTCTTCAATTTAGTCGATGATAATCAATATCAGAATAGAAAAACTGTGGATATAATTGATTAGCAAATGTCCTAGTTCTTGAAAAATAGCCTATTTGTAGAAATATGAATATATAAATAAAGCAAGAATCCTCCCAAATCACCGTTTTGATTCAATTTTTCACTAAAGTCCTCGATCTATATTGGATTATCAATGAAATAATTCCAAGAGCAGCTATGAAGTCGAAAGGGGCGAAACTAATAATAACGACAGAATTATAAGTAAGTAAGTACATTAATTCTCAAAGGCACGTAACATGTAATTGTTACGATAAGCTTTCTAATTATTTAAAATTAAATCGAGCTCTGAGGTTTATAGGGCGAAATACTAGTTTTTATTCGAAATAAATAATACATATATGAATGTGATATTCTCCAAATTTTTATGAAGGAAAATATAATAAAGTCTCGAAAGCGTCAAAAATTCCATATAATAAAACATGTCGCTTTTGTCAATGGCTGTATTCTTCGAATCTTTCTTGGAAAATTGCACATAAATATCGGACAATTTTAAAGTTTTCTTGTTGGAAACGAAAAATAAAAATCTAGCATTCTTATAGATAATTGTTGGAAATTTTCAAAATTAGATTTTACTTGGGAACAACAATAATTGCTCTTAAATGTTCACAGTGAATATTTTAAAGTGCATGTGAATTACAATAACACGTTAGATATAATCTGGTTATATTTAAAGTTGGTATATGGTAAATATGTGCATGGTACCCATCGTACACACGCCCACATCAGTCAGAAATCTAGAACATGTGTAACAATCAAATGAAACAATAATAGAACGTCCAATATTGCATGATCGACTACAAAAACAATTTAAAATTAACACAAAACATTGAATTTTATTATAAAATCAATAAGAATAATTTTAACAAATTTATAATTAAGTGCTCCTTTACTCATGATCGGAAAATATTGAAAAGCTGCTTACTATCTAAGACAAGAGTTCTTAACTTTCGAGCAATATCGACATGATGATAAACGAATTCAAATCCTGAAAGTTCAAGGACTTTGTTCTGATTTTATTCCCTCCTCTTACTGCTAACGAAGAGAAGAAGACAAAAATAAAAAAAGTCGACAAGAAGGCTGCTTAATGTAATACCCCCGGATTTAACCTCTATAAAACTTTATTTGGCTAACTTAGACGAGCAGATTTCAGTTCAAGACAAGACACTAGATTTACTCGAATCGAATAGTTGAATCGTCCACTGGTAATATTTTATATCAATTAACTGAGCAAGAACTAATTATTAACAAGTCAAATTTTAATTATACTCTTAATTTCAATTTCATCAATTTAAAAGTTAATTGGACATATTCGACATTCACGCACGCACACAAATATTTGAATATATTCGATTTCAACACGTAAATTTCCAATTAGATCACAATAAACTAACTATTTACTAATTCATTTGAAATATTCCAATATCGAGAGTAGCTACAAATAATTAATGGAATATTGATTTTTAAATAGTAAGTTAGTACTAATTATTGGAAAGATAACACAAAAATAAACATTCTCGTACATTAATTATACCATTGACGATCGAATAATACATGAACAATCCTTGGGTAATTATCCGGATAGATAATAGGGGTATGTGGAGCTCAATATAATGCAGTTAATTGATAAGATTGCAACAGGATAAACCTTCAATTATCAGTTAATCATACCATTTGGTCTTCCAATATCAAATTAGATTTTTCAAGATTCTCAATCAAAAATGAATCAAATTCAATAGAAATTATCGTAATTATATTCTCCTTTGCAATTTTTAATGCTTCTATTATCAATTTTCGTGAAGCATTAACGCGTTCGCCCGGCGCCTCCACCATTTTTGTTCGACATAAAAATAGATGGATATAATTAATTAAATACTCAAAGAAGTGACATTTCATCTTTGCAAATTGTTGATATTTTTGATAGGGACAAACAACTATTGATAACACGACATTGTGTTACATTCAAAACAAAAGAAAAAAACAATAGAACGAAAAACACAACTGATACATTACATGCAAATGTACTTGGATTAATCATAGTATCGATATTTTGTGTATGAGAGAGAAAATGGTTGTTTGTTGGTAAATTTGTTTCGTGATCGTTTAACACATATGTTTGTTCATGTAACATGTGATTTCTCTCAATTATATTGATGTCCATGTAATAAATGTATTTATAACAGACATGTTGTTTGTCATAAATACAAAATACCTATGTTTCTAATATTTGAAATTCAAATTGTCCGTTATTAACAATATAATAGAATTTATTCTCATTAATAAGGGTCAAAAGCAGACTACGTCCTTCTATATCCGTTTTATGTTGATTTATTATTTATAAAGGGCATCTAAGCGATCTTGTCAAAAAATTTCAACTGTCGTTAGCTTTGTAGAGATTTCACAGTAATTCAACTGTAAATTTTAATAATTCTTGCATCAATGATTCTTGTGTAGTATCCTTATTGATATAAGATAGGATAACTTCAATCATAAAATTTTTCATTCTGTTTATTAAATCCATTACATCAAATCTAGGTTAAAGTCTGCATCGAAGAAAATTATACAGAAACTAAGTACGGTAGAGAAATAACTTATATAGAGTAAAACTTTAATAAATCAACTTGTCGACAAAATCAATTTTCAACTTACTAAAGTGTTCAATAATTTGAAAAATAATTGGTTTTCAATTGCAGCAGTATTTCACAATGTTTATTTCAGTTTATTGATGAATAAATTATACGATTTGACAATATTTTTGAAGTTTCTCTCGAGTAAACGTACAAGAATATTTTTATATATGAGTTAAGTGTATATAAGGGGCTCCATATCTCATATTCAACCACGAAATACACTTACAGTGTAATAATCTATAATACGACAATGTCACATATTTGAAAATTTATGATTTTCGAGAAAACTCTACAGTATTTTCAAGCATCAACAACTCTTCTTCTATTTAATAATGGAATATTCTCAATAATTGATTCCAGTCTATAGAGATAGACATTTTCAAATGTATCCAAATACAGAACAATTCTATTTTTAATGTTAAAATGTGAAAATAATGTACGGACGATGGGGATTGTGTCGGATCCTTTGGGAATTTTCACATGTTGAGCGACTACCAGACTGGAAAGCTGTTGCCTGGATGAGCGCGTATTAAGGTCATTAATAATATCAAATTTTCTAGCAATAAATTGCACTTAAACGGAAGAAATCTTTTATTACCATTATAATGATATCATTTTCAAAACTTTAGAAGACTTTCAAGAATTTTTAATTTTATATTTCAGCATTAACATTAAATGGCTCACTGATGTCAATTTTTTTGTTATGAATGATAAAATAAAATCGACGACAGTATGTTATTTTATTATTTTTTATTTTAACTTCGAGAGCAAAGAAAACTTTTAATCGAAAGTTT
>JAZBGZ010000002.1:100309-124078 GCA_037414795.1 Stenodera caucasica
TATCAAGTTTCCAGTTCACAGAAACACATTCATAAATTACTTGTGTCTACAGTTTATTAGAAAAATTAAACTAGACAAATTTTTCAGTTGTTGTACAGTTTCTAAAAGTTTGATTACAAAATATTTACAATTGCAAATTAGCTTTTCGAAATCATAAACTACTACCAAAAGTCCTAAATTTGGAACATATACGTATATACGTTGGTATTCCTAAATCAAACTCTCAACAACATTCAAACACATTTATGAACTCGAACTCGTTTTAGTAAAGCCTGTCGAAAATTCACCCTCGGAATTACTTTCTCTCTATTCGAACACTGAAAACAATTTATGTTGAATTTGCGGTAAAATTCAAGAGGGCATCATCACCCATTTCAACCCTTTCAAACTTTTCTTTGTATATATTCTCATTTCCCTTTCTTCATATAATATACATATATTTTAGTTAGAAAACTAAAACTAATTCCACTATTCATTATTATTAGAAATTGATATTGAACATCGATACGTTTCTATAATGAAGATCCAATCCCTATTAAGATTAACGAACTTGAATTATTTTTCTAGAGAGCTCAGGAAAAATGTTCATTGTGAAACTTTGTCTACCAAGTTTTTCTTAGTCTTATTAAAAGTTGCATTACTTTTTAATTATTTTTCAAAAGTCTTTATTTACTACGCTATAATTAAGCTTACAAGATGTGCTCTCAGGCGGTACAACTTTTCGGAAATTTCTATAGACGACAAATAATTGATATTCCATCAAATTCGATACATTACCAGTCAACCTTCGAACTCTATCAGGTCATATAGCTTTCGTGATAGTCATTGATCAAATAACATGTAACGATAATATAGTACAGTCTCTGGGGAAAATGACGCAAATCTCTGGATAGCTTTTGAACCGTTTGATCCAATCGGAAACATTACAAAAAAATCAACATTAAGAATATTAAATAATTTATTCTCAAACTGATTGCGACCCAACACATTTCTTATAATAATAATAAAAAATAAATAATAATAATAGCTTCAATGTATAAGTTTTAGTCTACCATCTGTGATATCCTTGATCAGAAAATAGTATCAGGAAACTTTTTAATAAAGATGTCAGTTTGTTCGATCCGATCTGACTGTTTGGAAAAAGTTCAAACTTGAAAGAATTGGAAAAAACTAAACAAATATTTGTCAGATTTTCCGATAAGTAGTTTCCAGTAGATTTTGATCGTCCAACTATCTCTATCGATTTATATATCTATCCCGCATTGTGAATTTATTGTTCAATAATAATAATGATAATAATCGACAGTCATTATCCGGGACTGTTCCAGTTTCAATTTGACGATAAATAGTTTGAAATGTCATAAACAGTTGACATCTGTCTGTGACGTACGCATCTCATCCAATCCAACAATGACTGACATATTTCGCAAATTATCATTATTCCACATTCAAAGTAATCTGATGATATATATATATAAAAAAAAAATTAATTGCTATTTTATAAAATATAAAAATCCACTCATCTATATTCAGTGATTTACTACAGGTAGCCGGTAATTATAATTGTGATTTGCATTCAACCAACTAGTCTTGGAAACCAATCTGATAATAGTTAAATCGATAAGTCTATGCAATAATATAAATCAAATTGAACGATATCAGTAGCATAATTGCAAAGTTCTGAGAATTCAGACGAAATGTTTTACAAATTTCCGCTCTCAGTATTCGGCAATTAACCAATTCGATTTTCGAAAACAATTTCAACTTTCCATTCACAACACATTGAATTCAAACTTAAGTGTAATATATTAAAAGAATTTTATCTTGTATTATTTGCTTGCATGGGAGCCGAAAATATTGTGAGATAGCCCGGCGCATCCACCATTTTTGCACGATTCAACTAAATATCTCATTATGTCCGGAAATGGCAAGTCACTTATCAATGTATAAAGTGATATTTTTGGAATTACATGTTGTTAGTCATTTTCCGGTCTAGATGAGAATTATAAAGCAAATACATTTTCTAAAATCAAACAGATAAATTTGTTGTCGGTTCAAAAAACGTGCTGAAAAGTATTGAAGTCGACGCAATGATTGATAGAGTCTATGAATCTTTGGAATCTTCTCTATGATAGTTATACATAAATAAAATCAAAATTGTAAAAGAAAAACGAACTGATCTGATCATATAGGATATCATTCGAACGTTCTATTATAAGTCTTTTCTGTCTGTTCTTATAATGCACCTGCAGTACAAATCATATTACATTCGGAGAATTTCCGGAACATGTTTCTTGCCAATTTGTTTTATACTGGAAAAATAATAAAAAAAGACGTAAAAGATGGAAAACCAATGCCGATCGGGTTCCAAAAACCATCTGCAAGATACGTCTGTTATATTTCAATAGCAGTTCAAGAAACCATTTTTTTTCAGAAAATTTATACATATTTGAAACAATCTTGGATGAAATCGACAAAGATTTGTGATTGTAAACTTTTTTATCGAATCAAATAAAATGTTTTCAAATATCAAACATTAGCCCGGATATTGATGAGTCAAAATGTTAATGTATTTTTATTTTGATTTCTATCGAAATACATTATGAATGTTTGCCAGTGGAATAGATTAAATTTCTAAATTTAAACTAATGTAGAAGCTTGCATGGCTATGAAGATATATGTTGGAGGAAATTCAATTCGTTGCATGCTCTATTAAACAATGTTTACAAAGTTCACACCCTTAAAATAATGTAAATATGCAGGTCTCCGTTCAGGCTTCAAACACTCAAAACAAATTTCAACAATTCACGTTCTTTTCATTGAAAATTTCATAATAAATCTTTATTAATTCAGATATTCAAGTTTTTGGAAAATCAATGGAAAATTGTGCACAATATAAATCAAACATTGTATCCATTGTGGATGAGTAAATTATATAAACTACCACAAAAGAAAAATGTAAATACCCTTATAAATGTTTCCTTTTATACTAGTATAACTTGTAATTTATGTAGTTTCTTAACATTCGCGCTCTTCGCTTAGATGATGGCGGTTGTGGCGATAGTTCAACCAAAACATTTCCCCCAATTTATTCAAAAACTCACGGAAAAAGAGGAAATTCACAATATATAAAATTTGTTTATCGATTTGACTTCTCCTAGTTAAAAAAATTCAACATAAATCTCGTGTATTGATACAAAACTTTTTATATGGCTCTTGTTTGTTTGTATAAAAAAAAAAAATTGGAAATAGAATAGAGTCTAAAATCTAGACGACCTCAACTATAAATCAGATGATTCTCAACGATTTCTTGTAGTCTTTTTTATCAACATACCTGGTAAGAGTTATAAATCTTTCTCTTGAGCTACTTGCGAACGAACCCTTTATCCTTTAATAAAGTACTTAATTTTTTGTGTTTCTACATAAACACTGACTAGGTGGTAGTGGTATTTTCAAAAAATTCTTTAGCAAAATATTGACCTAACGTGATAAAACTATTATTGGAACTATTAATGAAAAGGATATATCGATCAAAATTTACCCCTATAAAAATATGTTTATAGCTCAAAAGAAGATTGAATTGTTGTCAACAATACAACAAGCAGAATAAAGATTTCTATAGTGATTCTGTCGATAACTTACTATCAAATAAAAACCATTAATCTTGATTACGGTCATTTTAAAATGACAACGAGATAGTTTGACATCTAAATGTATTGTAGATGCTTTTATTAAAGTTTTATTCAACAGAAAAACCCTTCGTATTCTTTCACATTATTAATATTCGATGATAGTGACCCTTTTTCCACAATTTCACATACAAAATATATTCATATCAAAATCTACTGTATATTAGAAGTTTTTCGTTTCAAGCAACATAATATTACAATTTAGATAATATCAAGAAACGACATATACTTTTTAGCGATGAAGAGCAAAATTTTTGTACTTTTCTTTTCTATTTATTGCAACAGCAGTTATAAAATATGATATAATGCATCCGGTACAATTTACCAAAACGATGAACAATACACAATAGACAAGTTCCGGAAAATTCTAGTCTTTCAACAGAACTCGGAATGCGCCTTGAAAGAAAAACCTCGAAATTTCAACTGTGTAATAAACTTTTATTATTTTCTCTCTTTCTCGAAAGAAAAAAAAACACATGTGCTTAGAATATTAATCGTAATAAAACACTTGACAAATTGGCGAAGACGTCTACAATTTCCAAACAAGTCAAATCAAACTTGAGAAGTATTTAGTCATTATTAAAACGTAAGTTGATGACAAAGACTACAGTATATGTTAATTCTATTTAATAAGTTTTACTTAACAGAAACTTTGTAGGTAAATTCTCTTTAAATTCCGCTTTATTAAATTACTGTCGTATGATTAATGGAAACGTACATTTAGTTCAATTTTATCAAGAATTATATTCAGGATATAATAATTTCTAGTCTACAATGATATACTTTTTCACATTTCCTTTTTTAAAGAGATGAGACTTTTTATTATATTTTTACCTACCCCCAAAAAAAAGCAAAAGAAAAACGTGTTGAAAGTAAAATAGAACATAAAACGAATATTTGGCATGTCGGTAAAATTTATCATATTCCAACATGCAATCAAGATTGACCTTGCATTTTGTTTAAAACTACCATTATCATTGGAAAATTGAGAAAGCTCAATGTGGAATATTCTGAAAAAATATTTAACATTTATAACTGTGTTCAATTTAAGTTGGATAGTCTCATCGAATCGTTCCATATACATATTTTCGATTATTCAATTTCATCGTACAATTTTACAATAAAATCGATAGATTAACTTTCATAATCTGTGAATTGTATAGACAAATCTGTGTGTGAGTGGAGACTAAAAAACGCATAAATCAAAAACAAAAAAATTATATATATTTATAAAAAGCGTCTGATAAACGTGCTTCCAAAGTCGAGACCAGAATTTGTTCTCACTTTTCTCATGTTCAACGTGACTATTATGAAAGGGTAGAAATGGAAGCAACATCACGTTCAGAGATCATACAATTTTAGCCCAATAAATTAAATTTTAGAACAAAAAGAAAAATGATAATAATAATAATAATAAAAAATTGTATCAATAAAATATCGAATGAATAAAGAAAAAAATAGCAAAGATCTCTATTTCAAGTTAAAAATTCCCTAACGGCTACTACTATTGTGAATGTTATAACTTTACCAAATATATATACAAAAGGAAAACGAAGAAGAAAGAAACGAACATACACGTCCTATCTAATTTCAAACAAACCTGATACAATCCTATAGAATTTCTCCCGACAAGATGAACAACATAATTTGATTCAAACCGCATTTCCACTGATGCTTCTACTGGAATACCTAAACCAACAACGTTGGTGTAAATCCAACTTTAATTCGAACTGGAAGCTTTAGAACTTGCCCCATTTATATCTATACATATATACATATATAAAACTTGGTATATAGATAGATAAATATCAAACCATATAATCGAATATATAAAGATAGAAAGTCTGAATGATATGGACTTTACCGAAATTCAATCGAAGAAAATTTCTACAATACATGGAAACGTGACTGCGAACGAGAACGTATTTTCTTTTTTGAATTTTTCCTACGTCTCGATAAAGGAGTGTGTGTTGAAAGTTCAACCAGGTGGATGTTGACAGTTGGTTAAGCGTTCGAACTTACCTGCAACAATACAAAAGAAAAAAGAAATAACAATCGGTGATAGTTACAACAATTTTTCGAGTTTATTTCATATTTTTCAACGTTTCTAGCTATGGAATGTCACTCAAATTTCTCATCCATATTTCAATGTACTTGTATATAAATGATTGTTGGAATCTTTGATAATGTAGGTTAACAAGGATAACGGACAACGACGACTACTTGAATTTTAATTACCTCAGTCTTCCACTTTTCGAAATAACATTCAAATAAGCTCGCAATAATTGACCCAAATGACTATATTGACTTTAATTAAATCGCATTATTTTCTCTATTTCTATATTGAAAAAGAGTTAAATAATTTTGAAGAGCTTTCAATTCATTAAGTCAACAATTGAAACTATCGTCCAGTTTCTAACACTCGAAACTCAATTATTTCAATTAGCAATTTGATTAACTACATCTAAGTGTGTAATAATTGTCTTAAATCGCCTTTGTTATCGAAAACTTAATTCATGGAATTAATGAGATGGTGTTGACTTTAATTGTTGTACATTACCCAAAAATCAATAATAGCGTCATTAGATAGGAAGGTGGCTAACAACATTTCATACATCCTAAACGTGACAACAATGAATTCCGAGTATGACAAGATGTGCATAACTTCCATCACTCAATTACCGGACAATGGAATAATTAAATTACAACGGACGTGTAATCAAAAATTATAAATAGTCCCTACCCTTTAATTGTTAATTTTTTTTGGGAGGGAGGAGGTAAAGACAGCTAGGAAATGAATCATTATTATTATTATTATAAATTGACTCTGATCTCCAGAATACTAATATATTTCCAAATGGTTCCATCATCACCTGTAAGGCTTATTGGTTCGCTTTTGTGCCTTGAGAAGTGCTAATATCCAAGCTTAATGTTGGTTTGTAGACTGGCACAACCTCATCACCATAACATTCTCATTATTCTTGGAAACCGTCACCGGATGAGCTCTGAAAATCTACTCGCCTTCCATTCAAGTACAACATTTGTCTGAAATGTCTGTAGTATCTTTTGTTCCACTATTAAAAACATTACTTGCGTTACAAAGATCATAAATACTGTCTAATATTATTTGATAATATCATTTAATACGTTAGAGGACCAAACAAAGATGTTAAACTGGCATAAAGCTGATATGAATATTTGGCAAGACCATCCACTACAATTATTTCTAGTTTTGAGTTTGTATGTAATTAGATAGTGGTAGTTGGACCACAAAAGATAGACCCTTTACTTTAAACTTTACCGCAAACTAGTTATCATTATTTGAATCTAAATTCATATTATGAAGAAATTCCACAGACCCGAAAACGGCCGCCGGATAAAATTTAATATATTATAGGATATGGAACATACGGGATGTGTCGACGGCAGATAAATTAAATTTCAAGAGGAAACATACCACCAAATGTACCACCACAAACGTCCTTTGACAACAACCACTATTATAGATATCATACTAATAAAGGTTAAAGAAACAAAAAACATTCTATCCGCCATTTCTACAAAGAAAAAAACAAAATTCTAACGAATATTCTCTGTTGAAAGTTATTCAACGAAAACAAATAACTTTGATAATAAATAGTCGGAAATCGAGTAAAGGCCAAATTGTAGAGCACGTGTCGTTCTCCCCTTTTCTTAGGTATCAAAGAGAAACTCCCAGGAGTAAACCTATCGATCCTTACACATGCTAAAAACCCTCTGTTCATTTTTGGTATGGTCCAGTAACATTCCCAATTTTACATTTAATCTATAAACGATTTGTCTATACATATATCTCTTAACTGATGAATCGCAAGAGAATAAACTTTTATAACACATTAATCTGGAAGTTTAGAGGTTATCAAAAGATATCCTAATAAACAGCAAATGGTTCAAAACTACTGTATATTGATTTTATTAATATTATAGGAATAAAATGTTATTTGTTTTTTCGTTCCACAAATTTTGTTTATCGAAGCATTGACGAAAGTTTATCGAGAATTTTCTTTAATATCCTAAAAATCTCTAAAGAAACTATAAAAGCTTGTTTCTGTTTGACGGAGATTAGGTCATGACAAACAATTCTACTGTGAAAATTTGATAAAAATCGATTCTTACTACAACGAAAATTTTGCTGATATGTTATAAAAATAAATGATGGTTTGAATGATTAAATATTCATTGTTAAATTTGAATTTTCGTCAAAAAGCTCTTTTTCATTCTTTTCTCTTCTCATGAAAAATTATATTTGAAATGTGGTGGAATAGTAAACGGGGTTGTAATATGTAATTATGTCAAAGTTAATGTGGTTTTTCATCACCCCCAATGAATTGTTGACAGGTTTCTTTACATAATTCGCCAATCTATCATGTCAGATATTTCGATCCAACTATTATTCCAACAGATGATAAAAACAATAATAGACAAAAAAAATTCGTAAACAATCTCCAAAGTATTGCGATCATTTACAATTACTATATTACAATTTCATGAGCCAATGATAATGGAAAATTGATTTAAAAACTCAACGTAAGCTCCAAACTATATTAGAGTTATAGTAAGAGGAAGCAATTAATTCCTAGAAGATTAATTTATTATTTGTATTATATCAAAGTTATGGATCTAGACAAAGAGAGAAAGAGTGAACATAACGGCTGAACTATATTTCCTTCATACATCAATCACCTAGAATTTACTGGGAGGCAGGTCGGGATTAGCTTCTTCAGCAGTAGTGAACGGAAGAATATAGGGGGTTGGTAGGCCAAAATGATAAGGGTGGTTGGTGGTAGTGGTAGAGTGTTCGATACATTTGAAGTGTCGTTTTGACAGCTACGCAATGCATCACTGATTCCGTGTTCGCTTGAATGATATACGGTTGGTAATAGTGTATGTAACTATGTTATCATATATGTACATATAACGACCTATATGATTATCATAACGTTTCAAAATAGGTTTATTAGTAAATTGTAAATGGGTTTCATATACATTTTGCATGCAGTAACCACTTCCAAAATTGACCATAATTATTACTTAATGAAATAATATTGTAATAGAGTCATTTTCTTTTTGGGGATAGTATTAGATTTTCCATATAATAAATAATTTCAAGTACAGTTCTGTTGAAAATATTCAAAATCCGCCATGTAGCATTTGTTGCATCTAACTAAAAGAGTTATTGTTCTATTACAATTTGGCAAACTTACAAAAGTGTTACTCTGTCCGAAATCCCACAGAGATCCATTTACAAGTGTTATTCGTTCTTTACAATATTAGCGAATAATTGAAAATAATTGAAAATAAGCCAAGCTCATATCTGTAATGGATTAAACTAAGTTTTGATCAATATTTATATTCAACAATCATCAATACTCTACATAAAAAGTAAAAATAGATATTTAAATAGAATAGTAAATTTTTCTATTTTCCAGTAAATCTAACATTATACGCGATCCGTCAATATTAATTCCTCGAAAAATTTTTATTATTGGAAAAACGAATATCAAAAGTCGAGTGACGATTCAGCTACAAAATCATATGAAGTAATTTAAATGAAATAAAAAAAATAAACCGGCAACAATGGTTTGAGGATTCGTATTGACGATTCAATTTAAAATTAACTTTATCGGTAAATCTAATTCAATTTTTGTCATGTTTGATTGTAAAATAATTATTTTGAGGATATATTATTGATTGAGAGATCTTCGAATTGTGTTCAAATCATGATTTGATTCGAATCAAATAGTAGGCGAAAAATTTCGAATTCTAGTCGAGTCTACAATGAAATTCAGTTTTGAACTCATAAAAATCGTATGATTATTCGATAGTTCATGTGTTTATTTCAATTCAATAAACTACTAAATCAATAACATTATTCATTTGATAAGATATTGATTAGATAGATATCCTTTAGTGCATCATGTTTGAATTTCAATTAGTTTCAGCAGATGGTGAAATGAATTAGTTTCTTAATATAATTTTCTACGTTTGCAACGATTTCTGAATACAAAAGAATTTCTTTTATAGGTATAGTTAGTTGGTATAGAAACCATCTAGACATTTCGACATATTAAATTAAGTAATACATCTTGTCGGTATACAAAGTTTTTGAAATAAAAATAATAAAAGATAGAAATGGAGAAATGGCGAGGAGCACGATCCAACGATGGCTGCATATTAATCGAATTGAGTTCCAGAAATGAATCCAACCAAGAATATTTTTAGGAGAAGTAGAAGACGACGACCACGACGATGAAGAAGATGAGCAAAGCAATAGTTGGGAGCAATAAGGAATATTAGAGTGCCGTCACCAAATTAATGATTTCTGTCTTGTCGACCATTCAAAACAGCCTCCACTAATTTCCTCATCCTCTTTCTTTACACTGTCTGTCTCGATCATTGGAAAAGCAATCTTGCGCTTCGCTTTTCCACTTGCCGTCATCTCTCTGTGTAGTTTTCCATCAGTGGCTGCCTCCGATGAGCAATTATGTTTTCCCGACAGCTTTTAATTTCGTGCCCCATCTTCTTCTTCATCTTCTTCTCCTTCATATTCTTGTTCTATTCCTTTGTGGTAATCGTCGACAACACAACATTTAGGATATTCAACAAATAAATAATTAATGGGTTCCTTGGTCGCATTTTCACTTGTGATAATATAAGATTTAGTTTAAAAACAATTTCCCCAGATGGTATACATGAAATACAAAACAAACAGGAAGCTAATAATGCTATTTTAGCGAAATTGTCGTTTTCTATATGCACAATCATCTCTTTAAAGTGTAAAGTGAATATTTTAAACGAGATCCGAAATTTTGTGCTCTCATTATAAATGAAAACTGAATATCTCTGTTATGATAAATGATGACTAGTCAAATGGAAATTTTCAGCTTATAGCGTCTGATTTTATACGTCAAGTTTGTACAATATTAGCAATATCTTTTGTATTTTTCCTGAATTTGTTAGAATTATATTTAACTGAACAGATGTCACCGAATATGAAATAATTCGTATTCATAGAATTCAGAACAAATGTCTTTGATTTAATGCCAGTTTTCTTCGAATGTACCATTTCTGATTGATGTTTCAGTTCCGACATTTCCTACATTATTACCATATCTTTTACTACAAGAATGTATAAATTGTAACAATTTGAATGAATATTTCCGTTCTATATTTATAGTGAACATATGTACGTATTGATCATTGTTAAATTTAAAATAACAACAAATATTACTGTAATATGAGTATTTACCAACTAATCAAACTATAGGTGGGTATACGAAATTTATTATTCATAAAACTATTAAATTTTATAATTTACCTAGGAACATTTTAGCATATGTATAGGTATAGTCGTTTTCAGTATATCTAATAAATATTTTATTTTTCTTCAACTCAAGACTGTTTGGCAATATATTTCCTTAGAAACTGTTTGACAAATAAAGTAGAAGAAACACATTATGTCACGATAAAATTCATGAGTTCTACGTGCGAATGTCACACGATTCTTTAACTTGTGTAGTCTCACCGTTTTGAATTTTTAAGCTTTTCGAAAGCGAGAATTTCGAGCCTATCAACAAAATAATTTTCAAATCCCATCCCATGATGGATATTTCCTAAAAATTGGATTTGACCTCCTATTGAGAGCCAAAATCTAGCTTTAAAATAACATAAATCCTATAACGTATATATTTCAAACCGTTGGGTTCCTTCCAACACTCAAAAGAGCTTGATAAGGATTTAGGAGTATCAATGTGGCTTATAGAATAAGATAAAAGTTAAAAGAGTGCTCTTTTACAAAGAAGTTCCAAAAGAGAAATAATTATAAAAAATTATTGATTTCAAACTAACTAGAAATAATTATTTCTCTTGTGTAAATTATAATAATAGGGAAATGAAGATAGTATAGATTCAACGATAAAAAGGCTACAATTAAAACCGCAAAAGGGAAATAAATATGCATCAGCCTCTACTGGGTTTGCCACTTTTAAAAATGGATTAGTAAGTTGGGCCATTGTAAAACCATAGTTGTAATTCGGGACGTGACTGAAAAAGATCCAACAAAAATAAATAAAGAAAAAACAATGTAGAACAAGCGCATATAATTCTTACATACAGGGCAAACAAAAATAAACAAAGGAATAGGATAACTAAAAGGATTACACGATTAACGGATACATGTGTACTCTTTATTTCCACTTCTCTCGTCCACTAACAATTTGGAAAATTTAAGACCATTGTGTAATTAAAATGTAACAGAAATTTATTTGTTGCTTGTTTTAGACCCGGAAAGTCAAATGATTTGAATAAAACTTGTATTTAAAATGCCACTAGGGAATTGTTAAACTGTATAATTGTTAGTTTGACATTAAATCTAGCGATAATGCCAATTGTTACATGTCATTTATTTCGATGATCCATGTAAATGTCGACAGAAAAAACGAAATTTTTTTTGGGTATAATTTATGTTAAATAGCATTGTGTCTGTGGATGCTTTTCACAATTTATATGTGTGAAAGTAAACCTTTATTGATTTATTCGAGAGACTGAACCATTAAATTTTATTGAAAAGGAAGAAAAATGGAGCACTTTTGCAATTGATAATAAATCACTTTGAGTTTTAAAACGGCGAAAATTATCTGTTCGCACAAAGATTACATCAAATTCCTTTAAATTGAGATTTTGGTAATTTTACTACCAACACTACTATTATTGTGTTAGCCAAAGCAATGAAACTAAAATAATCTTTGTTATAAAACTTAACGTAGCTTAAGCAATTTCCGAATTCAACAATCATGATATATTTATTATTTTTAAAATAGAATTTCTCTCGAATTGTCTCGCAATCAATCTATGAATCAATCAATGACTTTGAAATCAAATAGTTTGAATTTATTTATGGAATCTGGTCAAAAGAATCCGTTCGAATTCGATGAAATTACTGAATTCCTTTGTTAACTTTTCCAATCTATTTTTAACCCAACTGTAAATGTTTATGAAAGTGTTAGATTCCCCCTATAAACGTCCCTCCAATTTAACTGGAATGAAATAAGAACTTTATGAGTCGTTTCAAAAATTTTGGCATTAAATAATGTTGTTCGTACATATTATTTCAATTATAAACTTAAACTTAACGAAAATATATGTATATAGAACCAATAATTGAATCGATTTATTTCTAGATTCGAATATACGTCATATCGACATAACATAGAAATATAACCAGCAAAAATTATTATGCAACATCCGACATCTGGATAATGTTATAATAAACAACACTGGCCAAAATTAGTCTAAAATTATAAATTCAATTATGATTATGAGAGAATTTCAAGGGTTTCATCCTTTTATCCTTAATTTTTCATTTAGAAAAATTCGTATAGTTAATTTGAAAAGGACAAAATATATGTATGTACAGCCAATTTACATAATTTAAAATACAAACCTTGCCTAGTTTTTTTTTTTTATTTTTTAATTTTCTACCCGATAATATCGTTCCGGAATCTAATTTATTTGCTAACAATTCGCTTGAAACTCCACACAAACCGTGTAAGACAATCTTGTATTTTACGAAAATCACGTCAGGATACGACCGGCCTTGTTTCTATTCTAGTAACGATTTCTTTCTTCTATCAAAATTAAAATGTTACTTTATTATTACTATTATTATTATTGTCATCATTGTTATTTCTGAGAATGATACCCGAATAATCTAAAGGGCGGAGTTGATTTACTATCGCATGTCCAAAGTACCTAAAATTTTACTGAAGAATGTGCAATTCTCATTTTATCTTTATAGTAATTTTTTTATCATTTTAATGTTATTGTTGAGGGATTCTAGAAATTTCCACCCTTCAAAATTCCCTTCTAATAATGATTTATGTTTGTTTATTTAAAAACATGGATAAGTGCAACATACTTTTTCGCCTTAAAAATATCCAGTCAAATAAATTCCGTTTACTGTTGGTTAAAAGCATTCTTTCGCTTATGGTAATTTGTCGTCGTATATAAACAACGGATGGATGTTCTGGATGGTA
Organism: Stenodera caucasica; assembly: GCA_037414795.1. Classification (NCBI taxonomy): domain Eukaryota; kingdom Metazoa; phylum Arthropoda; class Insecta; order Coleoptera; family Meloidae; genus Stenodera; species Stenodera caucasica. The sequence goes on from JAZBGZ010000002.1 coordinate 114,072, forward strand.
GTAGTGGTGGATGTGAAATCGTGTCGACGGTACCGCGCCTCATAAATCTCCATATGGTTGTCGATATTCTAGCGTAAAACTAAAATCCTCAAACACAAAAAAAAAGACGAAAAAAAAACGATCTATATGTATGTATATGTATATGTATATAAAGCGCAAAAGAGAACTGTGAGCAATCTGAAGGACGAAAGGTCAATAGTTCCCTTTGAGACGCATTGAAAATGATGAAAACGGAAAGTTTTTCTCTCTCTAACGAATTTGATCAAATCATCCGGTTAGAAAGATATGGAATTTTCATTCAAAAAGTAAAAGCAATCATTTTTTTACCAGTAGGTTATTATGAATTTTGGGAGCAATTCAACGGAATAGGCTAAATATTTAAAAACCAAAAAAAAAAATTTCGACCATGAACCTTTTCAATATGTTTACATCTATTTATTATTCCAAAAAATTGTTTGATTACCTGAATATTCCATTTCATGTGAGAATATCCAGGTTGTGTTTATTGATCCAATATTGTTTAGATTTTGTGAAATTTCAATGATGATAATATTGCAAAAATTCGAACTGACAGTTTCAAATTTTGGTTTTGTTTATGTTTCAGTAACCTAAAATTTGTTTATTTTTATTATTTTCAATTATTTCTATCTTCGATCTATTTCTCCCCATTTGAATAAAAATAAAAGGAAAAACACGAATAAAATGTAAACAAGTACCTATTACAGGTGTGGTTTTATTGAATCGTGATAGATGAGAAAATTACCATTTTGTCGTAAAACATTCATTGAGTATAAAAATTTTATTACTTGCTCGTCAACTTTTCGAATAGGAATGAAATGAAGATTTTTATGTGACTACCACAAAATGAATTCCACAATTCGATTTGATTACATTGCAATATTGATTGAATATTACAAACCAAGGGTTGACTTAAATGCCAAACAATTCTTATAAGTCCATAGTATTTATTCTTTTTGTTGTGAAAGTAAAAGATATACTGGAGGAATTGGAGAAATATTTTTTGGTTGAGTTCTAAATAGAATTGAATGAAAAAAGAAATGACAAAGAAATGGCTTTTAAAGGATAGATGGGGCAGTTTCAATTTGGCAAAATCCTTATTCTAAACTCATAACATTAAGCAAAGTACCAAAGCCATTAGACAACTCAAGGGAACAATTTAAGCTTGAGACAACCGTAAGGAAACTTTGACGTACAAAATAATTTCGATCAATTATACGAATCGTAATAAAATTATTATGTAAATTTTTATTATTGAAACATTTCGTATATAAAACATAAAATTCATCATTCTCTTTACAATTTCTATAGGAAATTCAATTTGTTCAAGTGTTGTCTCGAGTAATCATTGAAACAAAGTTACATAATTCCCATACCCATTCGTACAGAGTTTCATATTAACTAATGGACGAATGTCTTAGTTGAAACTTTCCCAAAACTGTCTAAGAAGTTAACATTTCACTTTATACTAGAAATTGGAAAGTTTGACTATGGAACTTGCAACAGTTATTGTTGTTCGTTGGTAGTTCTCTTAATACCAAATAGGACTTGTTTTCGTGAAAAACACACACTTATAAATAACAATAGAAATCATTCGGAGACTTTTGATTAAATTTTCGACAATATTAAATAAATATTTTCGCGCAAAGGAAAATGTGCAAGAATCTTCAACAACAACAACCAAAAAAAAAAAAACGAATGATATGAAAAGTTCACGTCTCGAACTCAGAGTCCTTTAAAACTATTAAATTCAATGTCGAAATCATCGGAATATAGAAGCAAAACCGCAATTCTTTCTACTCTCTCTCACTAGCATTAGCTTTATTTATGACCAAATGAAAGTTATTGCCTGTCGAAAATAACTTTTGAACGTATAGTTGCGAGGTTGTGTGGTAGATTGTATATACTTATATATGTATATGTTATATACATATATACGAGAAAATCTTGTCTGCCTTTACTTTTCTACCGGAATAAATTCAGATAATATTGTACTTGTATTATGATAACGGAACAGATGGCCATTATTGCTCCGTTCAGATGAGGTATGAGCTGGCCATTCAACAGACAATATCTTGAAAAATGTCTTATTTTTAAAATAAGCTCTTCAAAAACTAGAACCGTACAACATTAAATCACTCATTTATTTTACTTGTAATAATTTGTAATTTGTGATTTTGTATATTCTAGAGGTGGATTATATACAGTTTTAAATTGAGATTTAACATTTTGGAATATTTGTGTAAACATTTTTCTAAAAATAATAATTTTATAACAAACTTATTGAACAAACTGTTAGTTTTCTTTACATCTTCAACGTCATATTGGTGAAATTTTCGGCTATTTTAAAACTCAATATAAACAAAACCGTTAAAAGTTCCCTTAATTAATGGCAACTTTGCAATTTAACCTAAAAAATTATTGACAATATTTGTCTGAAATAAGATTAATTACTGTGATATTTATACAAAGAATCTAGAGCGAAAATTGAGGAATTTCTGTTTCTTGTTTTTTTGGTTCTATTGACAGAATTCTATTCGAATGCAATTTCAAATTTTCGAATCTTCAAACATGTTTGTCTAGATAACTTTGCGGTTCAAATAACATTTACCACATATAGAAAAACATTTCAAATATTATTTGAACTGTGTATATGTCTATCTTCTTCAACTAGATGTGTGAATGGATAGATGTGTGTGATATTGGCAATTTGTGGCTTAGATATCGAGGAATACGGAAAAATCAATTGGAAAATCAGTGAACGAATTTAGATTCGAATAGTGATAGATGATGGAATCTGTTTGATATATCGATAATGGAATAAATTCTAATTTTGTCTAGTTGATTCAATTTCGCTTATATTTCTATGTGATTAATTTGTGATAATTAAATGAAAGAATTGTGATTAATTGTTGGTGTGTAGTTGAAGGTTTGTGTTTAATTATACGAATTTCTATTGCCACTGTAAACGAGATATATAATGGCACCAACAAAATTGATGAACATCACAAAAACCACAAACTAACGAAACAATGCGAAAGCTCTGACACAGTTGACATACGCTATACTGAACTGAGAGTATTTCGGAATAATTATCAGACCAGTAAATTATATTATTACTAACCAAACTAGTGTCATAGTAAGCCAAAAGTTCAGGAAAAACCAACATATCGTAATCCATATTTGTAGCCAAATTTAAATCTTCTCTATTTGAAATAATTTAACTGTTGTTGAATTTTCAACCACTGAAAAACCACTAGCTACAATTACACGCAAAAGATATATTATATAAACAGAACCACAAATTGAATATGAAAAACTCACAACACAAGCGAAATAATACGAAAAATGATAATGAACACCGGAAAAGAATGACTTCCTCGAAAACGACGACTACCGGAGTACAGCACACATGAACTAAAGTTGGTTAAGTTTTTTAGTTTTAAAAACGGACATGTTTGTTTATATTACTGAGTCTGAAGCATAAACCGACTTCACGCCATGCCGCGATTTTCATGTGCGCACGACCTGAAACATATATACATATATGTTGCTTTAACTGAAAAGATTTGGCTAGCTTACAGTAAAACGTCCCAACAATTACGTCGAATATTTATGTAGTGGTGCGGCCACAATAGAATTATAATACCTTATCTTTGGATAATATTTTTCTCACAACAGTCAGATAGAAAATTTAATCAAATTAGTTGCGAAAAAATTTACAAATAAGGGGGAAATTTTAAATAAAACTCCGATAAATCACTAGATGTGGTGTAATTCCCCAATAAATGTTCAATTCCATTAAATATCAATCTCCCACAACTATTTCCAGTTCGTTCTATATTTTATTGCTCGAAATTAACTGCTCGGTTCAATATATAAAACGGGCGCTGACACATAAACTAAATGAAAAAATATAAAATAATAATAATAATAATAACATCTGGTGGCGATTCCTCATTTATTTTGCGATATTTTCATCAATTTTTCCATAAATGTCATTTTTTTTTTACAAAAAACAATAGATAAAAGAAAATAAATTTCCTAGACATTGGAAATAGCATGGTACGAAATGAACCTAGCATATTGTCATTATTACTTGATAATGCATTATAAATTGGTGCAGGAACCAAAACAGCTGTCCTGACAAATTCACAACAATTTCTCATAAAGCTTTTAATTAGAAATGTTGGATAATTCATAACAGCCACTAGTGCCTCTTGAAAATTGAGTTTTAATACATATTTCAGGAAAGTTTCGATAACAAAACCGCAAAAAAAAAAACAACAGTAACATATTCATAAAGTATGTATGTTGGAAAAAAATAAAAATATATAGTAAGGCTTTTTTTTAAGGTTGAGTTGTTCAGTTCGCTATATATCACTCGATCTTTACTGTAAACGTATACGTTATAAAAGGGTAAACCGATAAAACCATATACTTACTACTTGTAGAAAAGGAAGAGGTGATATGAAACTTTAGGGGTTGAGAAAGCAGGTGGATGATATGGTATGGAGGTCATATATAGTTGAGCGAGAATAAAACTTACCCCTGGCAGCGTGTGTTTCTCATGCAGAGCGTTCTGGGCGTTGAGGGCACTTTCCGGGTTGAAGTACGTTAGGAATGCACAACCTGAAATCACAACAATCCTTTCATACACGTGCTCGCTAATATACGTATTTATACAACTATGCTTAGAATTCCAAACTAGGGCTTTTTTTTATTTAATGAAAGTTTTTTTTTTGTTCATTTTGTAAATTAATTTGAACGTCGACGATGAAATAATTTCGTTTAATTGTAGGCAATTATTCACCCCTTTCAAATTTGTACGCTCTTTTTGAATGGGAAATTATTAAAATAGGCACAAAGTTGATTTTAATCAAAACAAAAAATAATTCAAAAATTCACAAATTACCGGAACACACGCAACTTACCAAAATTTTTAAATAATAGAATATTTGTAAATCTATTCGAATGATTGTAATGTTTGTAAAGCTCGACCTTAGTGATTCATTTAACAGAAAATGTCTACAATTTACGATAATAGTTTTAATGGAAATAATAAAGCAAAATCGATATACAATCTTTACTTATTATGTAAATTATAGAGCAGCTGCTGTAACAATTACATAAGATTACATTTCCGCAAAAATCTCATTTAAAATTTTCCATTTTCTTTTACAAGGATTTCGTGCAATTGCTATTTGAAATTGTATAATGTTTCAATATTTCCAACTAAAATCACAATTATCGTTATTTTTACCGTTTTAATTCCACATTCCAGCTTCCGAAACCGACTATCGAAATCTACATTTTAAATTATTGCTAGATCATACGATTATTTTCTCATCAAAACAAAAAGAACATCTAAAAATGTTGTTAACAACTTACAGTAGAGACCACTTGAAAGCATTAATTTACCGAAAAAATTACAGTCATACAAAGTTCCAAATTTGTTCAATGACTCATCTTTATTATGAGCATTTCTCTAAAATTGTACAAGCTCAATAAAAGAAGTCTAAGGTCAAGTTAATTATAGACTTTTTAAGGTCAACTAAAGGGACACAATTAAAAATAAAGTGATGATAAGATATTGGACACTGTTCCACTTTCATTTTGTTTGATTTTAAACTCAAGGCTCAGCTTAACTTTAATTATCGACACACAATTTGACTTACTAAGCAAGCTTTCATCAATGATTCGTTTGCATTTGAATGGGTTCTACTGTAATTTCTATTTGACGTGAATGAGCCTCATTTAATCTGAGATCATTTTAATGCATTGAGATGCAAATCCATAAAAAATGCATGCTATCAGTGAGCACGAGACATACTTAAATGTTTAATAAATCAATTTAATGAATAACATGCTACTGTTATTGTAGTAGAAACATAATATTATATTTCAAAAGGATTAAGAAACACAAGGTGAAAAATTATAGAAATGGAATTCTTTTCAATTTCAAAAAATAATAATAATAATATTAAAAAGAATAATATATATGAATAGCAACTGTCACGAGAGCTTCGTCTATTCTACACAATTATTTAGCCAACACAGAAAAGAATTATGATCAACCTAAAAGTAATATTACAAAAAATGGAATTGCTTTGGAATTATATTCGAAACATTCATATAAAAATGGAGATTTAAAATTTGAGAAATTGTGAAAAAAACACGAAATAGATTCATATTATTTAAAGAGAGTTGTGATTATTTTATGAAAGCAAAAGAAAAAAGTTTATATGAGTCAAGACAAGAATTTTGAATATACAATAAATAAGAAAGTGAAGCATTATTTTATATACACTTGTACGTATAATTATAATAGAATATTTATAGTTTATTTACATGTAAAAATTCTTGCATGTTAGATTTTCTCGATCAAAAAAAATTAAAAAGAGCTTATAAAGAATACAGGAAATGGTATGTTTCGTTTTATTATTCTCTAAATATGGAATTAACAGAACGGTAAACAATAATAACAGTATACAAGGGTCATATTTACATTGTTTAAGTTGATGTTGAGAACTCAAACATCCAATTAATCGTATTCGATTAGAGTACGCACAGTTTCTAGCCCCTCAAATATGAGATCTATCTATAATATTTATAATTCCACCCTCATTATTATGATAATTCCCATGAATATATAGCAAGCAAACAAAATATCGATCAAAGTTTCAATTTTATTCTAAAAATATATCACCATTCTTTAGATCTATTGAAATCAAAATCAGTAAAACTTTAGAGAATTTTGAGGATCTTTATTAAAATTTTGACAATACATTTATATAACCAGCTTGTATAGTTGATAATGATATCCTTCCGGAGGCCTCATCATCTTTCCCTTTAAACTGATAATAGGCAACGATAAGCTCGACTCGGTCCCTTTGCTTTGGGCCACTGTTACTATATACAACTTTATCTGTTCACGTTGCATTAATGTGCTAATGCCCTCTATATTATACACCAATGGGGTAGTTCCACCTGCGTCTTTAATACTAGTAAAGAGGTGAGCGAGAGAGAGAGTGTGAGAGAGAAAAAGAGATAGAAGGGGTGAATTGTAAATCGATTTTGAATGGCGCCGAAGACGACGGTCGTAGCTTGTATTTATACGTATATTTACGTATAGGTACACATACACATAGAAAGTATACTTATAAAGGGTGCTTTTATAACAGCCCTTGAATATTGGGGTGATATTTGTCACAGTCATTAAATGAAACAAACAATTTTCTTGGAGAATTTTTATTCCGTATTTCTACATCATCTTTCCAAATAAATTGGGGTTGATACTAGAAATTGCATACATGACAAAATATGAATTTCCCTAAGGAATATTCTCATGTATATTTTTAAATCTTTGCCTAGATAGAACAGCAAACTACTTCTAATAATAAAATTGATGAGTTTCGATTGGCATTTAAACTCTATTTCTAATATTGAGAAACGATAATGTAATAATTTTATTCAATACTTGTCTCGGCCATTTGCTAAATAAAAATTTTCGAGTGTTCAAAACGTTCGAATGTCCCTATTATTTGACTATCGTTATTCCATATAGATTTATAGTCTTTACATTTATTTCATGAAATACATATAATATAAAACCATAAAATATTGCGTTTAACTATGACTATAATAAATTAACCCTTATCTACATTTTTTTATTTACTCAATAATTCTCAAGCATATAATTGTCATTAAAATTTTCAATTAACAATTACTAAAGTATGTACTGGCGTGCTGTGGTTTTATTTCAAAAAAATTCCAACTTATTAAATTTACTTTTTGATGTTCACATAGATAAGAACATTTTTATCATGTAAAACAACAACCACTCATATTATTGTCACTAAGCCATTTAAGTTATTGAAAATTGTATTTATAATAAATGTATCGATAGCACTTTATATTTGTTGAGTTTTCAAATAATAAATATTTCATTTAAGCGATAAAATCGTTGAATTTCAAAATGATTGAAATTTGAAAGTTTTGAGTTCCGCGTATCATTTTGACAAAATTAATCGCACGAAATTCGAAGATTTTGGAACAAATCTATGATTGTGAAATTCCCAATAAATTAATTGGGTACATTTAATTAAACATTCTGTATTCAGTTTTTATTGTGACAGTAACATAAAACAGTTTTCGATTGGAAAATTGAATTTGTTATAAATTTAAATTAAATTCTATAGCAATCAAAATAAATAAATTTGAAAACAGTAAAAAAATTCAATTTGTGTACTCTTATTTCTGTTAAAATTTTTTTCCGGTTTTTTGATATTAAATAAATCACAAGAGGTAAAAAAAGTGCTTTTATAAAGAAAAAAAACTGCTGCTCTAATGGAAATTATTTTATGGCTCGTTATTTGCTTTTCAACACTGTTTATGTGCGATGTTACTGTTTATAATTCATCTATCATATTGTTGAATTTGTTTATATTAAATTATTATGCACGAGAACGTGTTAAATCTATTTAAAAAAAAAATCCGACGCACAAAAACTAAGAGAGGTTTAAGAAGCAAATTATCAATTATTAAATTGGATTATTTCAAGAGCCGACTTAAATTCAGTTTCTCATTTTGTGATCCTTCACGTTATATAAATCGACTTAACATCGTTTCATCTATCCTTTATCTTTAATTAAGCTCAATATCGAGATGAATAACTTAATTCTAAGGGATTAATAGTCGAATGTTCATCTTTTTAAATTCATTGCAGCTTATTAGACGTGTCTCAATAAATATTAGAACTTTATAGAATTGATTCAATTTCAAGCCATGTTCTATAATATGAAATCTATACACACCTAGATAATGATATTGTCAAGAACAAAATATATTTAGATGTGAAACTTTAATTAACTCAACTACTACATTGTGGAAATAATATTTGAAATGTTGGAGGAGATTTTCACAATAATATTGATAATATTTTACAACACAATATTTAATGAATCATCTTCGTGACTGTCTATATGAAGTAAGAGAACCGTCAACTTTATTTGTAATTATTTGTTGCAATATTCCTTGCGTGTCAAACTCGAGAGAGAGAGAGAGACACAAAAACCTACCCTTTTTATCAAACTACCACCTCTGTCATCATATTATTATTTAGAGATCCAACTACACTTTGAACACGACAACTTGATGTTTTTCTACAAAAGAGATGTTGAAGTTATTTAATGAAAATGATTGATCTTCAATTTTTTTCGAAAATTATAAACCGCACTTATAAATAAATAATCAAAAAAAAAGGCCCGAACTAATGAGTATATTAAAGTTGAGATTGGTGTTCAAGCGTACTTTTTTAATTATACTTTTCATTTAGTGTAATGTCAGAGAAATAGGATTCTACATATACAACATATAACAAATACATACACACTCCCTTTTTTTACTCTCTATCTCTTGATGATTATAGTAGGGGTTAAGGGAGGATTAAGTGTTAAAATATGGCGTGACTTTAATTTATACATCCCCAGTGGAATTAACAAAAGGTGTTGTAAACATTAGGCTCCTACGAAAATTATGTCTCTAGTGAGATCACGGAATGGCGATTTAAGCCATACCAACATCGTAGATCCTCATTAATGTCTCCTATATAAAAAATTAAAAATTGTGTGAATTTTTTTCCGGTAGAACTGAATATGAAATCTAAAAATAAATACAATTTTAACAAGAAAAAACTGAATTAGTTGAAATAACAACGGGTGTCAGTATAAATAAGGACCTATTGAAAATATAAAAGAATGGGCACGCTTTTCTGACTTTTATAAGCACCTATAAAGCTTAGTTTTCTCTCTATGGAAATCCTTCTATATATGAGAAATATACAATTTCCTTTTCAAGTAACAATCACGCTACTTGTAGATTATAATCTTGTGAATATGTTGAATGATAGAATTGTAATTTTAGTATTCGGAAAATTTCGGTGATTTGTAAATTTTTATAGTTGATATCAAATGCACGCTATTCCATTT
>JAZBGZ010000002.1:135288-172485 GCA_037414795.1 Stenodera caucasica
AGAATTTTTATTTACTATCAGCTCCGTCTCCACAATAGAGACCAATTAAAAGAATACCTAGTTAGAATAACTGCAAGATGAGATGAATTTAAAACGTTTAAACACTAAAGATTGAGCTTTAATATGTATAAAATATACAATGGTTGATAAGTAGATAGTACTATTAAATTCCAAAGTCTGTTTAATGCAAGTTGGCAACGAGACAAAAAGCTTCAGATGACAAAAGCCCAAGCTGATATTGATTGACTGTAATACAATACTGTTCTGTCTGTAGAATATAGATAGTAAAGCACAGACATAGGTTGTGTATTTAAAAGGTACTGAACCGAGAAAGTGAGCTTTAGTCGTAAACAAAGAGTTTGTCAAATTTTTTTTTGTCAATGCTTGAAACGACTTTGATGAATCTTCCACGAATGTTATCTGCAACGTGTCAACAACATACAATTAATTAATGAATCAAAAACTTTCAGCCCACTGAACAACATCATTTAAAGATATGAAAACAAAATCAAAATGTTGGCTTCTCAAACTGTCCACATCGTTTTATACTAAAACAACTATTACAAACCAATCCAATATAATTACAAACTTGTTCTAAAAGCTAAACGAGAATCTCCGAACAAAGCTTTCAACGACAGCGATATAACGACAGTGAATGGTTTCGTCAACTACAAAGATTCCACAAATGCGGAAAAACAAGAGAAATTGTCTCATCTAACTTTTCAACACAAACTCATTATTATTAGTTGGAGACATGTAATCTATTTCAAAAATTGGAACTTCTATTAATGTAAAATAAAAGAAAACATCTGCCAAGTGACTGAACAGTGCTTTCTTACAGAAAATTCAATAATACAACATTTATAGTCAACTTAACGTTTTTATATCATTCATATAGACAGAAAACAATTTAATATGATCAGAAAGTTTTAATATTGAAACGTCATTTCCCATTGGTGTGTAGAAAGTGATAAGTCAGTATTGTCCCTTATTCTCTGTCAACTTATCTTTTAATTTGTGTTGGGGGAGCTTTGTATGAAATAGAGCACGTCATTTACTCTCCAAAAACTTTGTAGAGGCCATTATTTCGTTCGATCTCATAACACATCGTCAAGATTCTATGTGGTCATTTCTCAATTTCACTGAATCCATTAATTAGAAGTAGAAAGCATGTAGAGAGAGAGTTCCTACAATAATCGATCTTTCCTAGATCTAAAGTTGGGGGGGTACAAAAAAAAAACATTGAGTTATAATTATATCTACTAATGTTGTCCAGAACTAAACCAGAAAAATGCTTCAAGAATATGATCGTGAAAATTTTTATATATGTTATCGTTCTCTCGATCTCGCACTAAAATTTTGCAGCAATCACTTGATGCTTTTAAACTCTATCGTTGACATTGTGTGGATGTGTGAGTTGAAAATGAAAAATGACAATAACTGTAGTCTGGCACGATCCAAGCGACTTGTCGCGACAAAATATTTGGCAATTCTTATCAAAATGTCGTATGTAATTACGTATCTACTGACATACAACAATTTATTTCACTACTCTATTTTGTTTATATAAATTATAATGTCTCGTTTTAATTGAATGAATGACAGACAGTTCCTCATATATTGGAATTCCTAACGTATTTTGTTATTGCATCAGGCACATTTCTGAGCCTAGGTCACTCATTTTCATCTTCGAATCTATCATTAATCATACGTATATAGAAACTATTAATAAAAATTTTTTTCAATCTAAAGTATACGATTAGTAACATGTATTTTCATATGATTATATTTTATGTTTACTTTCTTTTTAACAATAGAACATCTAAAGTAAATAAAGTATCAACCATTTTTCATTAATCAAACGCGACAATGGACTTAGATATTGTCGACATGCGAACAATACAATATTATTCACTATTGTCTACAATATAGAATTTCTACCTATCGACCATCCATTAGAGCTTTCTATTTGATATCATCAAAATTTCGGGTCTACAAATTGAATACAATATTATAAAAATTGCTTGACGTCAATTCGTTTTTTCGATTTATGAAAACCTAAATTTTCCCGCAGTTAATTTTATTAGGATTAAAGTTATGACCTTGTTTCGTAATTTAATTCGATTGATTGAAGAAAAATTTGAAATCGTTAATCAGACATGTGTGGTTTTTTTATGAAGTAAGCGGCAAAAAACGAGTCCATAGATCCTGCAGTACAAAACTCATTTTATGTGCGTAGGAAGTGCGTGGACGCTTGTTTGGAACAGCTAAATGAATGAATTCCGACATCCATAGATCACTGCTCTATTCTACCCCCTCTACTATCTTTTACACTATATAATCACTGTTCAACATTTCAATAATAGCACAATTCATTTTATAGTGATACTGTTTCAAGCCCGAACTAAAGCTTTGCGTTCGGCTTACCTGTTGTGCGCTAGATTCTAGATGATAACAATAGTAGTAGTAACGTCGGTGATGGTATTTATGGAATAGGCGGCCTGAAAGCCGGCAGGCTTGTGGCCGGCAGACTAGAGACGAGCTTTCTGCTCCAGCCGACTCAGACAGCATCGATCGAGCCTACAACCCCCCGTCCCGCTTGACTGGCGACATATGTGATGGCAGATCCAGCAGCATCTATAGCAGGTGGTCACTGTCCCAGCACTCAATTATAACCAATTTCCTTCAATTTTCCCCCTGTTTTTCTCTCTCAAATCGCACATAAATCGTCAATTTCTCCCCTTTAATTTTTTATTTTTTTTTTTCAAATTTGTACTAAAAACGTGTATAATTCAGTTTCAATTAATTTAGAAATTAATTAAGTTGTAATTTCAGTCACGTGGAGCACGTTTCGTTTCCGTTAACGTTTACGTTTACGAAGTTAGGATATAGCGCGTGCTTTTGGCGGGTCAGTTTAGGTCACTCTTCACCGCTTCATGCCAACACACTGAACTGAAACGTAACTGACGTCAGATGAGAGAGCGACGTCTACTATCGAACACGGGCGACGCTTTTCGGCCACGAGGGTGCTCACCACCGCGACGCTTGCGCTACAAATTTACACGCGTGCGTCCCTACTGAACACGTCGTCGTCCTCGTCATCTTCTTCAAGGATAATAATTATACGTGTATGCCTGTTACCCTCAAATATGGGGAGTATTGCCCTTATTCTCGAAAATATCATCAATTCTAAATCTATTCTCAATAAAGAAGTATGATTTCAATTCTATCTGTCTTACTTTGGATATAACGAATTTACTCAAGAACAATGATAATTTGTCATCTGATTTTTTTCCGGAGATGTTCAGCTTCTGAGATAACTCGAAAATATTCGGTCCACAGACTTTGTCTACAAAGAGAAGTATATCCGTGTATTTTTTCTTTTTCTAAACGTATCCAGTGACGACGAACTCAGGATGCAATGTTATTCTCGTGACCTTAATTTCGACGCTACTGACTTTCTGATGAAAATTGTTAAGTTTTTTGAGCCATCATTCATTTTAGTATGATAAAATATTAAGACAGAATTATTTATTTTTGAGATATTTTGAAAATTGAGTTTAAAGGAAGTGCAATAAAGCTCTTGTTTTGTCTTATAAAATACTTAATGAATTATCTCAATAGAAATTGTTATGATGATTAAAATAGGGTAGGAAATAACACATATGAATTTATGTTGAATAGACGAAAAACTAGATTTCCTTCACATGAATAACATAACATGAGCTAAATTGCAGTTCCTTTAAACTCAATTTCCGAGATATAACAAAAACAAATAATTGTACGATATAATTGTTGTAGTACTTCATTATAATAGAATAAATGAAGATTTTAACAATGTTACAATTTTCATACAAAAGTCAATACCGTCGTAATTAGGGTGTTCAGTTGAAAATGAATATTGAAAAGTGATATATGGGGAAAAAGTTGAAGAGTAAATGTATTCATTTTTTTAAAGGGTGTAAAATTATGCGTACTACTTGTAGATTTGTTAAGAGTCTTTAGTAAACGATCTGTTATTCCATAATCTTTCAATATACTCCAATAATCTCTCAGTACTAATTCAATACATTTAATTTATTAATATGAAAATTATTAACTATCCTAGTTAATCTTTGTGATTATCCTTTATCAGTTTAATACCCCGTTTTTGTTTTCTATAATTTGAAAAGCGTTGTTTATTGTTGGTGAAATACCGAAAACTGTGCGAAATTCATTATAAAAGACATAAAGCATTTAAGATAATGGCTTTTGATGTTGGGAACGGGCATATTAAAATCACATGTGCTATTTAGAAACGGGTTATGCAAATGACGCAGGGTTGCTAGTTTAGTTCGTTTAAAATTTGTATAAGTGGGGTCTCTTCACTCATTCTCTCTATTTACAACGTATATGTATATGTTGGATTTCGTTAGTATCTGTGTGTAAAAGAAAGGGTGGATTTTCGAATACATACAACTAGTTACTGACGCATCCCCCACGAGATCCTACTCCGGCTCTGACGTAATTAAGAAGGAGTCTACCCTTCTGATGTTATATGTTTAACGCATACAACCTACTATTCAACAACGGTAGAGCGAGATTTTCTCTTTGATATTTGGCGCAAGAATGATGGGGTTCCATCTCTTACAAAGAAATACTTTTGAACAACATCTATGAGTTATTATTACATCATTATTACATATGACTAAGTCTTTTCTAGCAATTATCCTAATTCCATACAATAACCAACAGGAAAATATAAAAAAATCTGACCAACGAATCTGGAAAATTGAGGTTAATTTAAGGGGAGTTTTTATTGCATATCGTCTTAATCGTCTTCTTGTTTTTATGTTCACAATAATTTTCCATATAATTTGATTACTTTTATAATGATGCCTGGTTACAATGTGTGTTTTTATTATAGTTATCGACTTGTAACTTTAGGACATTAATTTTTATGTTTAAATTTTGATACGATTTGATGAAAAGATATGATGACAAAAAGCTTGGGGAAACAGTGGAATGCTCCTCTAGAAATACTGAGAAAAATATCACCCCCTAATCTAGATTTATTGTCAGCATTTTATCATCTCTTTGAAATTTTTGTAGCAATTCATTTACATATTTGATGTTTCCATATTGCATTCTTTACAAGTGCACCTATTCTAGTTGAAAGTTTCAGTTTTTTCTTTTCTCTCTTATTTCAATCAACAATTCCACAATGAAGAGATAAAAATACAACCAAAATAAAAATATTTCAATTTGATGCAAATTTACCTTTATGCATTCCAGTATATTTATCTTTCAATACAGTAAATTCATAGATTTTCCCGAATTCTTCAAACATAGGCCTCAAATCTTCCTCCTCTAAATGTCGTGGTATTTGTCCAACGAACAATTTAATAACGTCACGATTATTTCCATTATTTGGTAATGGCGGTGGTGGTGGAGGTGGTGGTGGGGGTGGTGGTAGATGATGATGATGATGATGGTGATGATGCGTTCCATTTCCAGGATGCATCGTTGGTGAAGTCGGTATTAACATTATATTGGATCCTTTTCTTTGTAGAAACACTAACCACCCCCTTTTTACGACGAGCTCACGCACACACACTATATCGATTAGACGACACGACCAGACACATTCATATACAACAACGTTGGATGATTGTCGTTCTTATTAAAAGAGAATTCTTCTCGAAAATCACTCGGAAAATTGGGAAAATTTAGAATAATCACATAAAAGTTGATGAAATACAAGTTCGTTTATATTTAGTGAACACAATTAATTTGGTGGTGTACAGTCTTTTTCGTTATACTTGAAAATTTGTAATTTTCACATACTTATTGTAAATTAGATTAAATGTGAAGTGCAAGTCGATTTGTACATATAACAGGAACAAGTGGTGGTTAATTGTGGTGAATATTTCAATATTGCACAATAATAAGAGTAATAATAATAATAGTAATAATAATAATGATAATAACAATAAGAATAGTAAGAAAAAAAGCGAAGAAAACTAACAGGAATTAATCTAACGACCACAACAGGACTTCACCTCCACAAACACTAAACCAACACTGTCGACCAATATCATATCCCCTAGGTCTTTGTGCAGTTGCATCGTAGGCATAGCCAATCCTCAGCCACCCTTACTCAATAAAGAGGTGTAGGGTAGGACCCCTTGTACAGCTGACTCATACCCTACGCGTAATTCCCAACAACACTGCTGCTAGAAAAGCGTGCTTTCCCACCAACAGCGTCCACCCCTCTTTATACAAATACTAAACTATATCTATAGTCTAATAATGCAACATATTCGATGCAAGTGCATGAATGCAATTGTATTAAATGCTGACTGACTCCCATTAATATCGGACTTTTCAAATATCAAACAAAAATTATAAATAAAAAAACCAAAACAACAAAAAATTCTCTTAATTTAAGTAGAAATACTAATTTTATGTTAATTGAATGGTAAAAAATTCATTTTAGACAACGTAACATTGAATGTTAGCAGGGAAATTAAATAAGAGATATTATCACGAGTATGAAGTTAACAAATTTACATTTTCGTATGTTGATTAAAATTGCTTAAACATGGTAACACTGGAAAATATAAAGAATAACAACGAAAAATAAACATGTTCGTTGAATTTTATCCAATACGAATTCAGCCCATCAACAATACTGCAAAATTTCAGAAAGCTTGTATCAAATATTAATATGTTTCTATTTCTAGAAATATTTTCGATATAATAAAAATATTATATTCCTAGAATATCTATATGTCATAACTATATCAGATGCAAAACTGAGTTGAACTTTTCATATGAATTTCTGGTGAAATAATATGTTTCCCTGAAATCCGAAGTAGAAACTTCACTCTGGATGCTCTAACTTGCATCAAATTACACATTGCAGTTTTCACGAACCGTAAAAACTGAACTACAAAGAAACCAAACAACGATATGCTAAACAAAAAATAACTAAATCATCCTTAAAAAAAAAGACGATTTATTTCTAATCAAAGTAACTAAATTTCAAGTGTTGAATATCCGTATTGTTGGTAACTGTGCGTTACAAAACTTTAAATGATTTTGTAATCTGAGTTTATAAAGTAAAGGAGTATACGTTGTGTTTGTAATGGGGGAGATCTCTTCTAAATTATTGTATGAGAATCTAAAGGGAAGAACACGAGAAAGTTTAGCGAGTTAACAACTGGAAATTTTCCCCTGAAAATTTCTGGTCAAACTATCAAGGACATTGCGGTCATTTCTTGTTAAAAGTCTAACGACTCGTAGGTGGATGAACAAACCGATTTCTACTGTTACTACACCAACTGCTGGCCATTCAATCAAAACCTTAATTAATTTTTAAGGACTTCGAAAAGAAGTTGTTTTTTTTCTCGTAACGATAGATTTTATCCCAATTTCTTCTCCCTTTTCTTTCTCTACATTTTTCAATATAGATCGAGAGCTGACATTTTCGGTGGAAATATGATCGGGAATTAGGAACAGGTCACGGTCAACGATAAGGTCGATTCAATGTTAAACAGAAATTAATTACACTATTAATAGTGGAATTTTACGGATTGGAAAATATTACGGTCCATTGAATATTATTGAGTAATAGAAATAAAAATGATGTTTACACACGTCCGTTCATATATCGTTAATTTTTTTTTTTTTTTGAGAGGCTATTGAAAATGTTGAATATAGTGGGTATATAGACACGGGGGTAGTTATATAGAGATGTGAAGTGGTTATTACGGCCGTTCGGACAGCTATTGATTGGTTGACGTCAGGGAAACGAGAGGCAAATTCAATTAATATCACATTAATACAGCGACCTGTTATCACAACGTGGAATAATTCCAACATAAATAAAGTTCAATTATATCATCTAATAGTTTATTTCAAATAAATTTATTATAATTCTAATTATTTAGAAATTCTAATAAATTTTCAAAAGAATTGAATTCAAGGTTGGTTCTTACGAATTATATTGTTGTTCAAATTATTTTTAAATTTATGAGCCAATGTTAATAAAAGCTTCATGAATATATAGCAAAAAGCAATAACAAACAACAGCCATATTCATAAACGATTGTTTCACTACAATTAAAAATAAAACAAATATTGCCTATTATGAAATTTTCAAAAGTTTTTTGTTATAATTATTTTCCAATACTGCAGTGAATTTATCTTCCATTAGTGCCTATCGTTATTTTAATTATAAATAATCGTGACACTTTTGATAGATTTCGTACTGTAATTGATTGATTTATATATTTACCTATATTTTATGTCATTTCGATATAAAGAATCATCAATTTAAAAGTTTATCACCATAATAGAGACAGAGAAAGAGAGAAAGTAGTCGAAAACTTCAACATATTATGAATGATTGATATAACCAACGAGTTTTACTCTATTTCAGAGTTCGATATAATTTTATTTTTTGTCAACTCTTAATCATAATTTCATTGTTTTACTTTTTTTAAAAATAACTAAATGAACAATTCGATAACATTTCTATTGATTTTTATTTATTACGGTTTATATTGACCACAATCTAATTAAACTGAATCCACCAATTGTATGAAATTAATTAAGTTAGTGCTCAATAATAAAATATCAGTATGGTTGAGTTTGTTCATTAGATTAAGTCATGGTTTTCATATAAGTCATTTGAATAATATTTCACGAGCCGGTTGGTAAAAGTAATTCATATTATCTAGCACAAAACAAAAAAATTAAATTTACACAAATCATAGTGTTGAGGATACAATTAAGTTTTAATATTTTTAATATAAATATATTATAGAAAATTGTGGAAATTATTTTAAAAATTACGGTTGATGAAAGTTGCTTGAGTTTCGTACTTCATTGTAATAAGGCGAATAAATCACAAAAAAATCAACGAATTTTCTTCGAACGTAATAGTTGTCAAATATAATAGAAATTTATTAGAGACAGCAGCATTAAGTTAAATTTCTTAAATCGATTTGAACTTTCGAATCAAGTCGCAAACATCCGAGAATCATAAGAAGAATGGAAAACTTCCTTCAAACTTGAACAAAATTACATGATCACTCGCTTTAATGAATTAGTTTTGAACAGATAGTTTCAACACCTAATATTCTCACGTACAAACTTTATTACGATATTAATTTCCGAAAATTATCAAGAAAACTATTCAATTCTCTAATTTCACTAAAATTGAACAAGAATCCTTATAAGAAATTATCTATTTTCTAGTTAAGTATGTAATACAATTATTGATTATCAAAATAAGAAAATTGAATTTCTCAATATTCGAATTTATTTCATTCAATCAGAAAAACTTCAATAAATGATGAGTTCAGTTGAACGGAAAGGGTTGGGGGCAGTTCAACTGATCTCCACAGCTTTTTATCCACTTGATATGTTTTTCTCCACGCTCTCCGCTATATCTACGATAAGGGTCATTCAGGCGAGCATCGCTTTCCATTGGGATGTGAAGGGGTGTACGAATTTCTACCACAACCCATATCGTCTAAATATATACACACATTATGTATATGTATATTTATACACATACATGTACATATAAAGGGTTCGGTAAAAAAAAAAACGCTAACGTTCGAATATCCCTTAGGAATAATAATCGAAAACCTTTAACCTTCAAATAATTTATTTAAGTCAACGAAATTTGTGGAGATTTTCTATAAAATATGCGCATGTAGGGGGTGATATAGTGATGTTTTTATTATACAATATATCAGCAAATATATTTTAACGTATTTCCGTTGAAGAGGAGAAAAAAATATTACATCTCGACAATAGCAACAATTTTTTACTAAGGATGAAATATTAAATCGAAAACCCGTAAAAATAAGGAACTACAAAAATTAAAAATTAACCGTCAAATTCCTGAGAGGAAGCAAAATAAAAAAAGTAAGGAACTTTATGTTTTAATTATTCACATAAAAGTAAGTATATAATTTCAGTAGAATAGTTTTTTTTTTATATATATATGTATGAGTATATAAAAGGGATGAACAACGAAAAATGTATGAGAGAATCAAAATTGAGCTTTAAGGCATTTGAGTTAATTGAAAATGGCTATAAAAATAGCTTGAAACCACTATTTATTCTGGTTGTTTCTCTTACAACAATTTGAGATATTTCTTTAGTGAATTTCATGAATATTTATTCGAAATTTGCGTTTTCAATTCGTATAATTTTCGTTATCCATGGAAATATTATCAAACTTATTTGATAATAGAAAATTTACCTCTGCCTGTAGTCCTATATTCCTTTATAAAGTGAGTAAGTGAGTGAGATATATGCTTTAAAGTTTTCTAACAGAGTTTCTTATATGTTTCTGAAAATCCGGTTGAGACTTCAGTCAAAGTCAATGCTTTTAAAGCTCCCGTTCGCACATTACAAACTTACATAGAACTTTCAGACTACGTAAACACGCTTTCATGTATGCATAATTTGCATCTAAATGGAACAAATGTTCGTTGATTTCTTAATAGTAACTATTGACAAGCTTCTATTACGATTTTATTGTTAATATCTATGGATAATTCAATAGTTTTCAAATAATTTGATTGAAAACTATACAATAAAAATAAAAATTATTTGAAATATACTTAGAGATCTTGTTTGGGTTAACAGAGACTAGGGACATGATAAAAGTTTAAAAGAAAATGACTTGGCTAGCTTTTGAGAAAAAGAAATAATAAAAAGTAAAGGCCTGAAGCAACTACTGCTTGAATTTGTTCCATTGCCTTGTTGGATAAGAATTCTGGATTACATTCCCAATTTAAACGTTCACAACATAATGAATAAGTAGAAATTTGTTCGTTTTTTGAATAGAATTATTTATTTAGTGGTCAGTTAATCACTTCAATCCATCAATTATTTCAAAAAACAAAAAAAAACAACAATGTTGTAAATTTTCATAGGAATCAACATGTAATCTTTATGTAACCAGCTTCTTGATTTGGTGCCAGGAAGCTTAGAAATCTAGTTGGCTATTCCATTACCAGAACCTGTTTCCTGTCACTATATTATAACTACATTCGTTGTATAGAAGTAAAATAGAGTATTTTAGAAAGTTTTCCAGTTGTCTACCTTTTTCAGAAGTTTATACAAAATGTATTATCAGTAGGGAGTGAATGGCGCAATTTCAACAAAAAATTTTAGGTAACAAGACATCATCATATCATCATTGGTGTGAAATTCCTTTACAATTTTCTATTTTGATGAGTGTTGTAGAAAGCTAAAATGCTTTAGAATGATAGCCTAAAATTAATTTAGCACATTGAATTTATATGTTCTTAATTCAATTTTTAGAACGTTCCATTTTATAAGAATTAAAATTATCTGTCCTTGCTGGTGTATTAACAACAGTCATAGGATATATCTGAAGTTTAGTGAATTATGTTAAACTATTATTTATATTGAATCCTCGATATTGTTGTATAATTTATTGATGTCACATGATATTTATCTGGACATCGTCACTCCGTTGCATTAAGGACTGTGAATTATTTGAATATTTAGAACAGCAACAGCAACATCAGCATATATTTGATATGCATGAATACATATATAAAGATAAATACATATTTGATATATAATATATTTGTGAACATACTTATGTATGTACTAAGTAGGGCCGTCAACACGTCAACGCATCAACTCTGGCAATGATAGTAAAATTTTCTATCGCATTCTAATCCGGATAAGCTCGAACTCATAAAATACGTTCTATCATGTATTTCTTTCAATATATCGTTCAAACTTAATCAAAAAGATACAAAGTGTGAGATTTAAAATGACTACCCGATTTCCAATAAAAGTCATACACTAATTTAATAATTGACAATAGTAAATTTTCCGATAACTAATTCAATAAAACTTTGATTTTTTTTCTTATTTCCCAATAAAATTAACACATGAAAAATAGAAAAAAAAACTTAATGACATTTCTACTTTTATAGCGGAAAAGTTTGCAAGTCACGACATCCATCATTCTTTTATTGATACCCATATAAAATTTTCACTTCATTTACTTCATTATCTTATCAAGCTTCTAAAACTTTCCAACATTCTTCAATATTACTTTATACACTTCTTATTCAAAACGCAAAAAATTTCGTTTAACCCTCCGAAAAAAAAAACAAAACGAATTGATGATGATAATCATCAAGATTTAGAATTGTGCGAAAATTGGACCTTTCCAAAAGAGAGAATCAAACCTGCTGAGCTTTTTAAATACAAACGACGCATGTCAAATTGGCAGCACGTGGATGGCACGCATTTCAAATGACGTCATCGATAAAGGTTCGTCGACCGGAGTAGTTCAGAATGCACCCTTCCTGTTTCAACTATGTCAGGATCAGCTTGCATCTCTGATCCAAGGAGGAGAGTAAAAAAAAGAGAGATGTATATAGGAGATCAAGTTAGGGGAGGCCAATTTGAAAAAGAATTCTTTTGTTATAATGTTTTTTTTCGGGGGCAGGGGACTCAATAATCTATTCAATGCTTGATATCAACCCTCTTACAGGAAATTAAACTCCTACCTATTTTAATCTAATTATTATTGGGTTCTGTTTCATCATAACAGTAGTTTTTTTAAAAAAATTCTGAAATCACAAGACGCTTACTAACCGTAGTTTTTATATTTTATGATTATGTTTTTTTCTCCTTCATTGTATTCATTTCTCCAAAATGACCCTATGGGTATTTATATTAATTCAAACCTTTAGTGTACAACTATATCGTATAGAATTTCAAATTTACCAACTTGTTTGAAAGCAAAGCCAACATTGGATGAATTTTTATCTTTATATCCTCAATACAAAAAAATACTGGAATAGAGCACCTCACAAAAAAAAAAAAAAACGTTATATTTCTTTAATTATAATTCCATACTCTACAGTGGATCATATCTCAAAAAAAAAAAGACAAGACAATTGTGGAATTTTCAAATTCATGAATAAAATGTGCAAAATTAGGTTCTTCTCATGTCTACCTTTTTGTAGGTTGATAAAAGGAAGGAAAAAATTCAGAGACCAATTTAGACAAGTATGTAGACCAGCGTGAATTTTCAAATAAGAGAGAGAATCCAGGCCATTACTAGGATGGTTGGTTGGTAGTTGGGATTCCACTTATACACACAATAGTCTCAATTCACGTATACTATATATACGTCCAGAAATTTTCATGAGCATTTCCCATCTTTGTCATAATCATATAATCTAAAACTTCATCTTTTCCATAAACACTACTTCTATTATATGTGTATGTGTGGATATATAGCTAAATTATTTCCCTAGATTAAATGCATTTTACATTATATAGGTCTCCTATGTCAGCCCAAGCAATTTAAAAATGATATACAATGTGATGAAATGTACCATTATTAGCATTCTAATTAATTTATATTGTTCCGAAATTCGACATTTGAGCTAATCGAAGACGAAAAACATCAGAATATTACATTGTAAAAAACCACAATATTCTTTAATAATGATTTGTATTACGATAACTATTTTATGGTTCACAATAAATTTGTTGTCATTCGTAAACAAATAAATGTAATTTTTTTTATCGTTATCCTTGAGCTCCAAGAAGGTTGTGAACAAGTTTCGATTTGTTTTCTGAAATATGTTAACCATTTTCATGCATAACTGTGTCTTTGGTTTAAGAAAATTCTCTTAGATCTTGATGGATAGTTCTCGAAATCGAATGAAATGGTTTGGAAATAGGATAAACACACATATAAGGGGGACATAACAAAAATTTTCTTTATGACGACAAAACAAAAATAATGTATCGATAAAATCAAATAAAAATATTTTTTTTATTGGGGACAATCTCTCCAGAAAGACTATAATGAAAAATTATCATTTTTATTTGTATTTATAAATCAAAATAATTGCTCACACATTTTTATTAGAACGTGAATGTGCAGTGTCTTCGCAATATTGGATACTTTTTGCGTATTTCTCAAAATTATTGCTATTTTCACGATACTGGTGCTATAATAATAACGAAAGAAAGTCTGATATAAATTTTTTTTTTATAAAACAACATAGAAAGAATCCGAGTTTACTCTTGAAAAATCATAAATTCACAAACTACAACCGACAAAAACTATATGCCCTTTTCAGTTGTATTCGATATAGAAAAACTGAAAACATTACTGCAAAATGTTGGTATATGGAATACATAGCGGTTTACGATCACAGCATCTGTGCACGAAGAAGATAACGACTGTATCCATACAAATACATAAGCAGATAAACATTGTTGTTGTATATATGTATGTAGAGATCTAGAAATGTAACCATAACTGCTTTGTTCTAGAATGCATACAAAATTATAATATTATGAATAAAATAAGATGCAGCAGAACTAAAACTGTACCTTTAATAATAAAATATTACTTATTATATTATTAGATAAATACTAGAGAAGATTAGAATAAGAGCCTTATTAATCCTCCAACATGGTTTCAAAGTTTTCCCAAGTTAATTAATGGAATAAAAACATAATTATGGTACAACGATGTAATTAGGAAATTGTAGAGCCCAATTTAAATATAGAGGAGTTTATTTAGTACTTGAATGTCCTCCACTCACCATCAAGATACTTGACTGATGCTTCACGAGAATTCTGTAGTTTATTTAATCGATAATGTCCTGGAACCTGTCCTTCTATCTATCTACACCATACATACGTACGTACGTACAACATACATACATATAACGCTTTTGGACTTGACGTACACAGATGAGTATTCGGGGCGTTCATGAGGAAGGCTAGATTGCTTTTAGTATTAGGGTTACATACCCGTAAGCTCCTTATATCAGACAGATCCATATACACAGATACTATAGCAATCCTTCAAAGGCTTCAATAG
Source organism: Stenodera caucasica (assembly GCA_037414795.1). NCBI lineage: Eukaryota > Metazoa > Arthropoda > Insecta > Coleoptera > Meloidae > Stenodera > Stenodera caucasica. The sequence goes on from JAZBGZ010000002.1 coordinate 150,200, forward strand.
CTCCCCGGTCACTTATAATACCCAATTTCAGTTTGTCTAGATATATTCGGGATATATGTCTCCCTTTCGTCTTCTTATCTTATCAATTCAATGAAAAGAGAAACAATGATGGTGTGTTGTCGCCCTCTAGACGAAACTTCAACAACAAATATAGGAATATGCTTGATAAGATAATATTTTCGGACCATTTAAATTTTAAATACTCTCTCTCTCTCTCTCTCTCTCCTTATGTATAACTCACACTATATTTTAACACAATTAGATTGGTCTGATAAGTGTAAATCTGATGAATAATAGAATTCATATCCGGAAATAGATTAATTATGGTAAGGTTTCAATTTACTTTAGTCTGCATCAGTATTGATTAAACTTCATCTAATGATAGTTTGTCTAAATTCTCGCTTTATTTAAATATTAAAAACTATAAAGTTGCTTTGAGATTTAACAGAAAATTTTATTAAGGAAAATATAAAAGTCTCTGTTTTATGACCAACAAGATCTTTTCATGCAATATGAAAATGTTGTAGGTTTCCACATAAATATTTCGCAAAATTAAAAACTATAACTACCTAAGAAAATTGACAGATACAAATACATTCCAGACTACACCAATTGAAATCCTTTTTCCTAAAATGATTTCAATTAAAGAGATAGAACTTTTACCCCAAACAAATAATAATATAAGCAACAATATATAATAATTTATAATGACAAAGAGAGAACGAATCTAGATTATTCGTAGCTTTGTGCGAATGTTTGTCCCATCCCTATTCTTTTCATAACTATTTCCTGTATGAAGCGACGCGTGAATACAACATCCGGTACCTAGAGAATCGCTGAAATATTAGTCCTTACATTTACATTAATTACAACCACGACTGAATAATTTCATCAAGAGACTCGTTTCGGAACAATGAATATTAGTAGAAAACGTTTTGCAATTGCAATTGGATAACTACAGACATAGCAAAACAAAATAAAATAAAATAAAAAACAAACAATAAAATTTTAGAATATACGAATAAATGAAACAATGAACAATTAGAATATTCATTCAGTACAATTGTTCATGTCTGTTACAAATTATTTCATTAATTTCTAGATCCAGTTAATTATTCTAGTAGAATACAAATCAATTTGAAGCGTTTTTCAATTTATTTTCGCTTTCTTTTTCTTTAACACATAAAACCTTTAATTTATCAGATGTTGAAACAAATAAATTGATAGAAAGCACAATAGAACACTGATAAATATATTTACATTTTTCAAGCAATGAAGCGCGTCCTATACAGTCTGTATTCCTGTTGTATCCTGAGGGTAGTAATGGAACAAGGGATGTAGTAGGTGTCCTATCCTATATTCAACCCTCGTATCTGCAAAAGACAGGAATTGATGGTTCTCGGGTTGACACGTGATCATGCTAGTATTGCACGTGTTTATAATCAGGCAATGATGTTGGCATTTACCAAATATCAATTTAACTCTATAAATCTCTACTATGAAATGAGAAATAAAATAGGAAAATCTATGAAAAGATAATTACGAATTATGATAATCTAGTAAATCACTCTAAAAAAAACCCCATTTCTTATTAGCCTTATAATTTTATATACATATCCTTTTATCCCTGGATGAAAAGATAAGTGACTGTGTATTGTGTAACCAATTTCTTACCCCATTTTCTACGTTAGTTGAACAATATTTTGGGCAAGGTTAGTCATCCAATTTATACTTAAATATGTAGAATTTTGGTCCAGTTAGGTTATTGTGCACACGCAATATTCAGGAAACTTTTAATATAAATTTTTATATATACCTACTCGTAACATGCAATTTACACCCAACTATACAACAATACTCTTTATTATTCTTCAGTATTATTTTTTTGTGAATGGTCTAGTAATTCAAAAATAGATTAGCGAGGCGGTAAGGTGTGTTTATACAAAAGAGCACATACAATTTTTCACATACAGTCATCCCTTTATTTTACATTTAATTTGAAAAAAATATATCAGAGCAGACTTCTCGAGATTCTCATTTTCAACACAAATTGATGTTGTACTTCATATTCTAAAAGAGTCAAATGAGACTCCATTATTTTTGTTTACAGTGAACGATTAAACGATTGAAGAGGACTGTAATGAAGTCTCTTATATGAACATTTAACAAATCTTTTTTCTCTCTTTCAATCATCTCCATTTCTTTATATTTAATAGCAATAGAGAAATAAAAATATTTCAAAGTAATAACTTGATTTCATGTTTTTTCACTTTCTTTTATATTTGTTAAAGCTCTGAATGGAAATATTACCGTGGCTTTTCCTTTTGGGACACGTATTCCATTCGCAGACTTAAATATTTGATAATTCATTTGCATTATTTAAGTTTCACGTTTGCTACCTCATTCGATCCCATAAAATGCTTTTCCAAAAAATAATAAAAGAATAAAAAACGAAAATTTGATATATACGCGAATATAAGCCTTATATGTATATGTATGTATACATTATGTATATACGTATATAAATATATATATATATATTTTTTTTTAAATAAAAAAGGGTAAATTTAGGCACCCATTCGAATGGAAATAGACGAACATTGTCATTTGGACGATAGCCATATCGATACTGCAGATGTAATATCATTGAATATTTAAATTTTCGGTAACAACACCAACATTCAGATAGTTGTTATTGATACCGAGAAAAAGATATTTTCAAATTTGGAAATATTGTTTTTACTATTGCAACAATAGCCTATTGTAATTTCAATTAATATTTAATAACTAGAAACAATATAAACAAATTTAAAAATTACCAAGAAACTTGTAATTGATTACTAATTGATTTGTAAGATAAATCCTAACAATTGCATTGTTTCAAAATAAATTGGAAAATATAAATCGGTGCAGTTGTTAATGAGGTCTTAGTCTCGAATTGATTGTTAAGGTACTAAAAAAATAAAATGAGAATCTATAAAGTCGAATTGTTAATTTTTATTGTTTTGTTAATGAAAATTTCATTTTCATCACAATTTGTCGCTAAAAGATATGCAGTAAGTATAACAAAATTTAAATCAATATTAACTTTATCATTTTATATTATAAATAATCAATTCTATAAAATTGCGAAACTAGACTATTGATCGCTAGTGAAGATAATAAATTTCCAATATTTACAGCAAAAATTAACGCCAAGTGAAATTATAAGAATTTGCAACCGAACGATTGAAATCGACACTGAAAATGAACAAGATGACGAGCCTGAACATGATGATTATGATGTTACAGATACAGATACAGAAGATGATTATTTAGATGACGACATTGATGATGATCATGATGATGATGATGATGATGATAACAATGATGATGTTGATGACGATAACGATGATGACCAAGACGACGAGATTCCTGTTATTGATGATTTGAACCCAGACGATTGTATAAATATTACAATTGTACCGAAACGAGATAAAGTGAAGCCTGATAATAAAAAAGAAAAGCCATCAAGTGAAAAATCTAATATAATTCCAAACAATTCTCACTTATTAGTAAGAAAAAAATTTACTGACAAAGTAGCCAAGTTAATTGGTGATAAATGCTTGGAATTTGATAGAGAACCTAAAGATTTTATAGCTTGTGTTTCCAAAATTTTGCTGAAGGAATTTACTAACAGATTTCTTCGTGAAATTCATATCAAAAATTTAATTGTTGTGGATTAATTTCGACAAAAAATAAAAAAATTTGTAATGCTTTTGCCAACTAATAAAGAAATATACCTATATATGTAAATTTAGTAATATCGATATTCTCTTCAATCCTCTCTCTCTCTTTCAGCCATTTACAATGAATTAGCCTTTGGTGTTAATGAAGAGAGTTTAGTATCAGGTGACTGAAGCATTAAAGGCAATAATTATAAATAAGTGTTACAATAGACCAATGTGAAACTCAATTAGCATAATCCCTATATCCAAAACGAGCCGAAAATTATACACTAATATACACTTTATTGCACTGAGGTCGGGTGTTGATTACATGAATTACAATTATTGATTACAAACGAAAATAAATGAATTTGAATGTATTTAACTCGAGAACGAAAAAGAAAAGCATCAAATTAAATATTAACGCTACGTAGGTGTTTGAAGATTGACGAATTTTCTCGATTTCTAAAATAAAATAAAAACATTTGCTTTTATATTGTGCAATGTATGACTTTCTAGATTAAAGATATTATGCGTAACATGCTATAAAGTAACCGATATATTTCAAATATATTTAATGCATAAGATTATCCAACATAAAAATGCAGTTTTTTATCATTAATATCTTTCAGAAATATTATGCATTTATAAATTCAAACAACTTACAAGTTTTCCTTAATATATTTGAAAATATTCTGAGATAACAAAGGGTAAAGGTGAAACTTTTCTTATTTCAACTTGAATAATCTTAAAATCAATTTTTCACTAGAAAACTTAAAGATAAAAAAAAAGAAGATTTAATATTTTTCGTAAAACTTTTATATGGCCATTTAACTAAAATCTTCCAGTTTTTGCACTAATTGAGCTTCCTTAACTAATAGTTAATGGACTTCGAATTATTCACTAAAGAAAATAGTTGGAATTTTCTTGCATAATTTTTCCACTACGTAACTATTATTTAATCGATTTGTTTTTGCTTCCAAATTGAATCCATAACTCCAGTTTGGTGACTTTTACACCCACACAATCCAAGTCGAAAAGCATTCAAATTTGGTAAAAAAGAAAAATTCATCTCACAGTGAGCATTATAATGGGGTGTAATAATACATTTCCTCCAGTCTCGTAGTCATTTTATTATATAGGCCGGTGGATGAGTAGCAAAGGCCATTTCTAACTGCAGAATGTTGTCACAAATCATGTTTAATACTGGTGAAAATTGTGAAGCTATCCCGAGCCGCAGCTTTATCGCTAGTTTAAGTAATACAAATGGCTTTCATAAAACCCTGATAGAGTTACAATACCCTCTATACTAAATAACTATATCTATTTTTATCTAATAATTATCTCAAAAAAATTATATACATTATAGATTTGTATGCCAAAATTATGTCAACTGAATAAAATAGATGATTTTTAAAGTGGCTATACTGATTCCGGATAAAATTAATCATAGACGGCGCATTTCCGGTGCGGAAACTCTAAGATAACTAGACTATTCCCGAGCGCATTTCAAATACGTAAAGTTTCGAAAACTTGCATGAAACTTTGGCTAGTGAAGTTTAGGATATATCTCTATCTTTCAACTTGTTTGACTTCTCAATTTTTATAAGAATCAATCTATCTAAAAAAATTCTCAATTCAAATTTTCTCAATAACTGTAGGAGATAAAGGGCCAAAAAATAATTTCCTAATTCAACCATCAGGAACATGAGATATTCTTCTCATAGTGATAATATGATTTGTGGTATATTGAAGATGGCATTCGCAATTGAAGGAAAATTCTAGTTTAGGGCTTTCCATTTTTGTTTGTTTGTTTGTTCCTGTCAATGTCATCTCTGACAACGACGGATTTCACCTCTAAGCAGATTTTCGCCTGTCGAGAACGAACGAAGAGGGTATAATGAGGAGTTGAATGAATCAATAATAAAACTTTGCCAGTTTTTAGAATATATTTCCATCTTGTTGTTGTTGTTGTTGTTGTAGTTGTTAAAGTTTGTTCCTGTCATCTTTTAAAATTAATTTTACATTTCTTCATATTTCCGTTCATTTGTATCCAAGACTTTATTAGATAAGAAATCTTGTGAAATGGGAGAATATTCAATTCTCTTTATTCGCTAGCTGTTTCAATTTTATCAAATAGCGAAAATCGTTGTATCCTCACACTCTTATAGTAACAAAAAAAACTACACGTGGATAAAATACAATAGGAAAAGAAACAATATTCGAGCGTTTTGGCTATAACACTACTATTTTTAGAATGATAATTCTTTTTTGTTCCATCCGCTTTCACAATTTCGGTGAAATAACCAATTTACGTTCAGGAAGCCTAGACTTTCAATATAGCATATAAATAATTATTTTTTTTTTGTCACATTCTATTTAATGTTTAGTGAATCACAAATTGAAAAACACTCCATGTCTCGACCATTCAAGCAGAGATGATATTCAACTTCTATCAGTGCTATTCTCAAATACTATAGAAACACACATTTGATTTGAATAAACACCTCTTTTTCTGTGACCACCATTTCACCCTCTTCCTATTTCCAAACAAAGTTATCCTTCGAAATGGAAACAATTTCAAAACTGTAGCGGTTATATTAATGGTTAATTATTCAAATATATAATATCTAAATTAGGTACTTAATAATTTTGAAAGGGGTGTAATTTTTTGTGAGTTCGAATTCTAAATTGGATAGATATAGTGAAATAAAGCCAGTATGAACGTAATACATACACAAAGGTTTAACATTGCCAATTTATTGTAGTAATATCTGATTCGTAAATGGACTTTGGTTACGCTCGACCGGTTAAAATGACCAAAGTTGGACGTTTTACGTGCTGAAGTTTTGTTATAGATACCGATTGGGAAACTGTTTATGCAATCAGTGCCCGTAGATTTTCCGCCTATTTCAGTCGATCCTGATATGCGCTCTGAACACACAATCCGAGTTTATGTTTTTTTTTATTTTTTTTATTCTATATACCTATTTATTTTTTTATTTTGGTAAATCAAGTGAGATTCCACCAATCGATAACTTTGTAATTGTACAAAAAATTTCCAAAACAACTGTAAAGATTGAATTTATTGAAAGTTGATCGTAATAAAGTTGAATAATTGAATTTAGGTATTTGTGTAGAATCTGGCAATTTTTAGCGAGTACATTAACAAAAGAAAACATTGAATGTCAGGACCTGTTATTAATATTAAAGTGGATATAAACGTTTTTACATTATGATTACAAACTTAGAGAACAAAAACAATATCATCAGACAAAAGCCAATGTAGATTGAAAGAGTAACGGGTAAGTTAGTTCAGCATTGTTCGGTTAATGATTGGTAGACAGTTACATAGAAGGAGGGTCCTGGCAATTTGATACGTTTCGTTAATGACGCAATCCGAGCTTGTATCTGTTATATAACGGAATGGTAACAAAATGAAAAGGAGAGAAATACAAGAGTACAGACAGAATTCAGCCGGTTCATTCCCATCGTCCTTTAACGTCCTTGTCCTCTCTTCTACTGTCCATTTACTCCTAACCAGGGTGTCTAAGTGTCTATTCATCCTCCTTATGGTCTTGTTTAGGTTTTTTTTCCGTCTAACAAACCATTAATCTTTAAATAGTGATAGTTCTACACAATAGTTAGTTCACTCTATGTTGTTGATTTATTTTCATTTGCACTGACCGCGGATGTGATCAGTAAAAAGCAAAAATATGTTGCAATCGATCATGAATTTATTTCTTATATAAACCACCACTATCCCATAAAAACAACATAAAAATTTATTTTTGTTTCTTTCAAAAAACAAAAACATCAACCAAGCGTAGTCACGCAATTTTTTGTTCATCTTATACAGCTTGATTTTTCCTGTTTTGGTAATCAAAGTAAAATCCTTTCCAGTAATAAAACCTCAAATTCCAAGTGTATCTTTGTGTGCACTTTGTGATGTTCAAAGTTTAAAACACCTGCAAAGGCACACTTCCGTTTGTGAATGTGTTAGTATCTATGTTTTTGTATACAATATTCTATATACGTGTATATGTACTATAACAACCCTATGTTCTCGGCTCACGTTCTCTTACAGGGTAAATCCTTTAGATTTAAGGAATAGAAGCATACAATGCAATTGGTAGCTAGTTTAATACACATGAAAACGCGCAGATTTGGTTATTATAACCAAAAACTGTTTCATTTACGGTAGATTTCATATTTAACAGACATATATTTGATGCTATCCAAATTCAAAAGAGCAAAATAAATCTTAATATTAGATTTTTTGTCACTTAATTCAAATAAATGTATATTTTGTGAAGTACAAATCTAATTGTGTTAATTGAATTGGCTGATTTGAATAATTTCATTAGATTAATCGAAGTAGATTGTTGCAATTTTCTATATTTTTATTGTCTCCTCTTTTATCATTTTAGACCTTTCAGACCTTCAAAATAAAACTGATAATGTATAAAATGGTGTGTATGTGTGTACGCGAACACATCTTCTAATACTATAATATCTCTCCATCTTCCTTAAAATGTTATTTGATCATTAAGTACAAACTGGTCTCGTTGTTGACACAGTTGTTTGTGACAGTATACATTGTGTTGTTAATTTCCATTACAAAATGTTGCATTATATTAACATTGCACTGAATTTAATGTAGACGTAATACAAGAGGAATATTTACGAAAAAATCATCGAGCAAAAAACGATACTACAAACATCAAATTAACAACTAAATACAATAACGTCTCGATTTGATCGAATCAGTCCTTAGACAACATAGGAGAAATTTGACAAAAAATAAATGAAAATTTTGAGAAAATTTTAAAACAAACAAAATTCAACAAATAATAACTACCCTACCAAAAGTTTAAAAAAAGAAAATATCTGTCAAATTTTGTATAGTAAGTAGATCAATTCAAATTGAAAATTTGTAATACAAAGTTCAAAAACGCGTATCTTTGATAATAATCAGTTTATAACAAAACTTGTGGTTCCTTTTTTATGATGCTTATTATATTTTAAAAAATATTGATTTTTGAGCTTCTTTGGAAGCGAAATTCCCTTATAAACTATAAAATAACTATTTTCTAGGTTAAGTAGTGTGGTGAAATTGGAAATTCGGTTGCGAGTTTGATTCTCAAACATGTCATTGGCGTGATTAAAATAATAAGTTGACCCTTTTCGAATTATCAACCGAGAAGAAGATTTATAAACTGACCTCTTATTTAGAGCAATACGAATGTCGTGCGCTTCCACCATTTTGTAATTTTCTTTCCTGCAAATACAACTAATTAATACCTGTATTTATATTTGTATCGGTGAATAATTACAAATTTCACTTACACTAAAAGAAATGAAGTACCCAAATAGTAGAAAAACATCACAAACACTAGAATTATACCGAAAAACACGTAAGAAAAACTGATATAAAAAAAAAAAAAAAAACATGTAAATGCACCGATTTTCATTAGTTCAACTCAACACAAAAACTCAATAAAACTTGATGCAAATGCACTAATAGATTAACGGAAACTCAGAAAAGCTGAGAATTATCGAAAAACTCGAAAAAGAAAGTCTTTTGAATAATAATTTTGTTTTTAATAAAGTCACAAATAATCGCGAATCGTCTTAACTTTTTCTCACCCGGTACTGATGCATCATGGGTAACCGTAGTACCACCTTGAAGAAGAACCAGCGCCCCCTTTATCAGAAATTAAATAGCAAACCGCAATTGATTTGAATGAATGGGCGAGATTTGATTTTTGGCTTATGATTAAAAAATAAATTCAGTTGAAATAGATTAAGATGATGGTACAATTTGAAATCCAATTAATAGTTGCTATGTGTATGAGGTTTGAGTAGATGCATTGCGCCCAGTTCAATTGAGCTTGAGATTCTAGGATAACACAGTTGCGAACACGATCGGAAAGTTTCATTAATGAAATGTACTGCCTTCTAGCCCATTTCCAGAATATAAAGTTTGTAATTTATTAGAAGATATTGGATTATGATGGTATTGTAAGGGACGGAATTCTAACAAAGTCAATTCGCCACTATCACAACTACAAATTCAAAGTTTTCATAAACTATAATTATAATAATAATAATAATAATAATTCTTATCGTAGTATGGATCTAGTTTGGAATAGGTTCAACAATATAATCGATTTACTTATATGGTAGCTCATTATACATAACAAAGATAAGTATTGGAGCTGAATCAAGCATTTCAATAATGCACATTTGACCTCATAATATCGACTAACTCTCAAACTAATCCTGTTTGGTTTCTTCCCAGTTTATTCCTCCAACAAACTACTTTTATCGTTTAGAAATATTGATAATCTGTATCCTAGCAGTTATAAATAGAAAAGTAGCTTTTACAATCGCTACAATACATTGTTCTATTATTCAAACTGGAGTGTATAGTTTTTTTTTTATTTCTTTCCTTTCCCATTTTCTCCGTTCTACGGCTATTTTCAACCTTTTTATTCGTATAGATTTATAGATTTTATTCGCTAATGACCGTCAAGATATGCTGATCGAACTAGAAAAGGGAAAGCTACAATCGTCAGCAGTTTCCAGTCGAGTTAATCGACAAGAGAGGCCCGACGACGATTCTCCTGGTTCAAGCTTCCTGTCCCATATTCTGTTTATGTTTTCTACATATATCGAAAATTTCGTATTGGATTCCTATTCATTTCTTTTTTTGTGCATTTTTGTTTATTTGATTTTGTTATTCTCCGCATCATCGCAGATTCTAAACATATACTGAAAACTATATCTCTAGTGGGAGTCCCTGTGGCCATTTGGATTAGCCACTAAATTTATATTTCAATCGTAAAAACATCTACACGTTGTGCATTCGAAACGATAAGGACAGATATCTGACCAAATTCGAAACATTACAAATACGTCCAGTGGAGATTTTCTCTCTAGTTTAATTGCAACCAAAACTAAATTACACTTTGGGCTATAATCCTTTGCTAGTCTAGACCGTTTTGTGCTGCAATGATAAAAAATTTATTTTTCGTTTTATAATTTAAACTACCGCTATTTTTGGGCGCGAAATTCGAATCTAATCTCAACTCTAATTAGTAGGTTTGTTCAAGAAAGAGCCAACACAAGCAGTATCGCTTTTATGCCAATGGACACTGATGTGTCTGTCTCACTCTTTGACAAACATTGGTTGTTGGATCGATTGTTCCAACTATTGAGCTGAAATCCAAAACGTGAGTCGCAGTGTTGGTCCATCTTTAAACGATCAATAATTGATTGCTTCAAATTCTTCTATCATTCATTAACATTTATCGAGTTTTCATTATTATAATTTCAATATTGCCATCAAGAGTTCGACATTCATTTTTACGGAATCTCAGCATTTCCACCTCTAAAAATTCATCCCCTTCTCCACCAACTGATTAGATGAGTTTTCAGCTCTTCCGAAATTACAAAAGCAATGATTTTTGATCTAATTTTCACATTTTCATCTCTCCTTTCCTTTCCCAATCTTTTAAGTAGATGTTCAAATTCCAGACATCCATTTTCCTGTCACATTATAATCTGTTTCAACCACATTTCCAGGCTTACTAGATTTTCGATTCTTTTAATCAAATTCTCACTTTTTACACAAATTTTCTCTATAATTTTTTCGAATATTCCCATTATTTTTTGAATCAATTTAGTGTTTTTCCTGTTTTTTTTTACAGTCTCCTTAGCATAGATTGCTCTAAATTTCGAAGCAATGTTGAGGTTTGAAGGAGAATTTCGTTGATTTGAGGTGAAAATCGTGTTGATCCATGGGTATTTTCTAATTGAAATTAATCCAATGTTTACTTTGATGTAATTTATGCAGATATAATCGTTACGATTCGGGGAGATTGCAGCAGCATCCTGCATCCGATTTGCCGAATAAAACCATCAAAATTATTTATGTTGCGTTATGGCGATAACAGTAATGAGTTTTATCGTTTGTGCTGAATGTTGATATTTGAATGTGGACCAGAAGTGGCATTTATTGTTGTTGATTTTGTTTTATTGTTGCTCCCTAATAAAATACGAAATGGGATGACAGTTTTTATATTTATACAATGTTTCAAAATCGAATTTATAAATAATTGTGAAATTTCGATCCAATTATGTAGGGACGTCCATAGAAGAGCTCTACTTGACTTAAAAGCTGCTATAACGAAACAACGATGGAACAAAAAATTAAATTAAATAAAAAGCGGGGAAATTGTGGTCGTTTTAAGCTTTATAAGATATTCCGGTGGCACTGTTCTTTTAATTTATTGCATGTGTTCTGTAAATGAGACAGCAGTTACACAAGAACGTGTGGACAGTCGCCAGAAGGGCTTTAAACTCTTCTTCTTCCTCTTCGGTAATTATAATGAATGTTCAACAATTTTCAAGATCGTGTATATTCGAGTTTTTGGAACATTAAACTGATGTGTCGTATAATAGTTGTTTTGTTTTTGTCATTTCTCTAGTTTAACAACATTGGTAGGTACTTTAAAATGCGGAATATGGCCGAACAAAAGAATTTTACTGTTTCTTATCACAGTGATAAACTAATTGGATTCAAGTTAATAAAACAAGAAATATATAGCCGAATGAAAATTGCTCGAATTTAGTTGATTACACTATCTCTTTATATTGGAGGAACTATAAAATTTTACGAGCATGTTTCTTCTTCATTAATTCACATTACAACAACAAATTTATATCGAATTGACCAATTTGCGATAATATTTCACTGGAATTGATTACGATTCGTCCATAAATTCATACTGTTATAAATTCGTAACTAATATGAATACGTAAATACAACAATTACACTGGTCCATGTGAATTTACATTTGCAATTTCAGCACTTCAAATATTGTAAATTATGGACGCACAACAACGAAAGCGCATAGAAATTATTAATGGATTAAAAAAATGCATCTTCTTTATGCAATTTCGGAGATAATATGCACCGGATCGTTGTAAAATGCATTCGATATCCAGCCTTATTATGGTTTGCGGTCGGCTTTTCTAATTCGAAACCGTATAATTTTCAATTTGTGCTCTTTGTAAGATTAAAATTGGAAAACCAACGGAAAAAATCCACATTACCATACCTAATTTTCATGAATTAGCTAAATGCAACTTTAATTAAAGTGCATTAAAGTCAAGACGTAGAAATACAATAATATGGCGGAATTCGGAGTATGGTGGTTTCTTAGCAATGTTACAACAGTAATTTTGTGCATTTTGGCCCTAATTAGGTTTAATGATAATGTTAACATTTATAGTGCGGATGTTAACAGATAAAACTGAGACGATCCCAATTGTTTCGAGTCGACCTCTATCGAACTACTGATTCTAAATCAATGGGATGGATCAAATTTCTGTTTATTTTTCCAACTCCCTGCTAAAACTTTAAATAGTTTTATTGGGGCTTTTGAGAGTTCAAACAACGCCTTATTACTCTGGCTGACGAGAATTTTCATTTTTCTCGAATTTCGCCTACCCGAAATTGAAAAACTCCCCATCGAATTTTCAAGTTGAAATTTATCGTATTTTGTTGGAGTTGTAGCCAATTTTACTACCATTAGGACAAAAATTAATGACAATAATGTCTCTAGATAACAGTAAAAGTAAAATGTGTCTAATTTATATAATGGACCAAGTACTATCCTGACTTGTAATTTTATTTATTATCCCTTCCTGCTGTCCCAGAATCGTCTACCTTGGAAAATTATCTGAAAATAAACGTTTGAATTTATTTGTTTTCCATTAAAATAAAATTAATCTTCATTCCATTTGAACAAGTTTTTGATTTTATGGAAGATCTTGTTTTTTCACCGCGTTATTGTTGTCCTGATTTTCCAATTATATCGAAATCAGGACATCGACTTCGTTAATACCATTGATGGCATTCACTTGTTAGTTTTTGAGTAAATAAAACATACCTATCAGTACATAATGTGTATGTAAACATGTATGTATATGCGTCTATGTAAAATCAATAGGTATGTGGTATGTGGTTATGTGCTTACATGCTGTCAGCTGAATTATGAAATGGTTGACTGGAACATCAACCAACGAATAAAGCATTAAAAATTCATCAACACTCATTAATTCAATAGTATTTTCCATCAATTCTTATAATTATATACATCAAAGTTTCTTTTAACACTACATAATGGATTAGTAGGTGAATAATAAAAAATCAATTTTCCTCGATTTGTATTCAGTAAAAAATTTCCCAATAATTCCATTTTAATAGCAAATCTATTGGAAACGAAACATATAACTATTGTGAAAAACAAAAAAAAAACAAAAAACATATTGATAGTAATTGATTGGAACTGATTCAAAATCAATGCTTCATTTTCTATTTATCCAATTGAATTGCAACCAAATATTTTTACATTTGAACAAATAATAATAAAAACTGAAAATTCAATTATATTCCAGATTATCAACGATAACGAAATACCAACAGTGTTGCATTATTGTTTTGTTTTTGTTTTTTTATTTACTTTTCCAATTGTTTTCGGTCAACATGGAAAATAGAAAAATAATCGTTTTTGGCAAAATCCACAGACAGATAGCAGAATCTCAAAACCTTGCCAAGGGCTTATATTGCATCGTTAACCGTATATTTATAAGACTAAATACAGTTTTCACCAACAATAAGTAGATAACAATAGGTAATGAAAAATAAAACGATGATGATGATAATAAAATAAATGGCGCCATTTATTTTATATTTAAGGGTTGCTAGGTGATGCGACTTTACAAACAGTAAAGCCACCCTTTGTGTAAACTGACAATTGAAAGACGTTGATATATTTGTTGTCTTTTTTCTCCTCTATTCCGTACTATTTTCGATCATTAAAAGATAACAAATTTTATATTTAACATGATAAGACTGTGAATGTTTCTGTGAAATTAGCACCTGTCTAACTCAAAAGTATGAATAGATCGCCTGATAACAACAATTCAATTGTTTCCAACGATAATAAGACGAATATTGACCTCCCTGGCAATAAATGGTAAGTAATATTATCGATGATAAATCATTTATAATAACAAAGAATTAATTGATAATACGAGTGACCCTCAAACAAACACCATTTCGACTGTCGATTTATTGAAAAGTTTGAATATGGTACGCAAGAAGTTCGATCTGTACAAATCTCAGAGGAACAACATTGATAACTTGTGCAACGATATTGATAGTATTGTGAATAATTTGAAAGTGGCAACAAAAAGTTTGGATAAATGTGAAGAATTGGAGACGTCATTCCGAAATGATTCGTTGAATCATGTGAAAATTGAGCACGAAAAACGACTTAAACGAATCCATTCGAATTGGTGGGAAAAACTGGATATTATGATGCTGTTAAATGAGAAATAATTCTATTAGTTATTTTTAGAATTCGATTAAGTTTAAAATATTTAACTATGGATAATTGTTGAATATTTCATGTAATTTTTGCTCCATTTTCAATAAACTTTTAATAATCCAAAAATCGCGCTCTTATTAATTGAATAGAAAGAGAGGGGATAAGAGAGATGAGTAGTGCTGATTGGTCGAGACGCATAAAAGCGCAAAATTCAAATCCAATTCTAGTCTAATTCTTAATTTGAGACCGATATTCGGGATTGGTACAAAATTCGTGTCTAGCTGATCGAAAATCAGTTAAACACTTGGTTTCCTGTTCGAGGCCGAAAAAAACGTTTTTTTGCGTCAATTTCATACCATGTTCGATATTGATTTGATGTCCGTTTTTGTTTTGTTGTACAATATTTCAGTCGAATAGCCGATAAAAAGTTTAGTACTTTTTCCATTGAATATGGACACAGATTGTTGTAATGCAATAAACAAAGGGAATCGGTGATGTAAGCAACAATTTGAAAAATGTAATGTTTATGTTTTATTATTTTTACATTATTTGACAATAACACATTCATATTTATTCACAGTATTGTTTTTTTACAAATTATAAAAAGTCAATCAGAGACTCCGGTACATGTATGAAGCGACATGCACAACAATTATTGGTCATCAAAGTTGGATTTTACCTAATAGCATATTTATAAATAAAAATATAAGAGTATCTTTATTATTATTATTTTTATTATTATTATTGTTACAAGTTAAAAATGATGAATCTTACGCTTCAGTCAAGAAAAATGCTACCGGTTAAATCCACTCCAGAAACAAGAAACTCATCTAAATCAATCGGAAAATGAGAAAACAAACAGAAATAATGAAGAAATATGATACAGTTCTCATTATATAAAAACAACGATTCTTTTATTTCAATATTTACATATATATTAATTTATTATATATAATATTTGTTTATGTAATTTATATTACAATATTATTATTTTGATCAATTACAGAGATTTACAATATAGCGCATCAAATATAAACTATTCATGTCGACCACGAATATCAATTAAATTGTTCAAGACAGACAAAAAAGCGAATACTTTGTTATTTGTTTTTTTTGTTAATTTTATCACAATTTCCTGAAAATGCAACAATATTTCCAAGAGAATTTTTGAAAATGTTTCAGAGTTTCATATAAAAATAGTAACTTTCAAAAAATTTTGTTCTGTTTTCGAAATAATCCATTGAGATCTCTGGTCAATTATCAGAATCTTCTACAAAAATTTTATTTACAAAGATTGCCAAGTTTTGCAAACAAGTTTGATAAAATTCGACAAAAGAGCATCCAATTAGAGTATTCAGTTAAAAGAAATCTCATCTATTTATTCTTCAAATTTTTAAATTTTTTTAAAAATATAATCTAGAAATTGTGGCTTCCAATAAGTTCAACAACTGAAATAAATAAAATTATTAGTGATATGTAATTATAGATTTTTTTTGATTTGAATACTCGAAATGGGTGGCTTTTTACAAAAATTTTTACAAATTATCAAAAGTGTGGAACAATAAATCAGCCTTTTGATAAAGGGAAGCTAACCAATTATTATTTTTGTTAAATTACATTTCAAATACAAATTCAATAATAAAAGACAATTCTTAAAATTAAAGGTGACTATTTTTTTGTATTAAATATTGAAATTCACCCGTTTTTATTCAAAAATCGCACGCACTCTATTAAAGTTCACGTGTTTAAATGCATTATTTTCATAAATCTAGATAGTTTAAATACAATCACAGAGCACATTGGCTAAATTTTGTTGTTTCTTTGTTTTTTTATGAAACTGAACTGTTTTGTTCACTGGCTTCTTTACGTTGATTATTATCATTATTATTATTGTTGTTGTTGTTGTTTGCTAGTTGGATCAAAGGGGGCCCTTCAAAATGGATATTAACCAGTGGTGTGCCAGGATAATCAGGTGGTGGTGACACCCTCGGTACCCCAGCTTGTCCGTTCTGTCAGACTTTATGACGCATTTCATAAGCATTTCGATCATACGCACCTGCGTACAATTCAGGATGATTATGGCGGCTATAATTCGCAGGTGGAGCTGAAGCTACAATCAATTATTATCGATGACGTGAATTATTTACTAAAATAATTACCTTTAGGAGTGTGATATTGTCCTCTACCTTCACCATATCCTGCACGAGGACCTTGACTAGAAGCAGGCCGGGTAGATCGATCTCGACTCCTACCACCAGCATGAGCATGCTGACTATTACTGCCGCTATGTTGCGGAGCTCCATGATGATGACGCTACAATTAACAATTTTCTCAATAAAATTACAAATTACTTAAAAAAAATCGAATACCATTCGTCTTAATGTGTTCATAGGGCGACGTAAAGTTTCGCTAATTCTTCTAGCTGGTCGTTTCTTTGGATTTGAAGATGGTGTATGTACAGCACAACATTTTATAAATAGACCCATGAATATAATGAAAGCGATACCCATTAATAAAACAGCCCACCAATATTCAGTAATCCATTGGGCTACGCTTAGTAGAGTTTCACGATTCAATAATAAATTCATTAATCGAACTAGAGGACCATCAGCATCGACGGCGCGACATTTCAAAAAAACATCACAATAACCCTAGAAAATTGAAATTGTCAATAATTTCTATTGGAAATAATTCAGATAGTCCGCTGTACAGTAACTGGTTTAAATATGTCCGGCTATTTATAAAACAATGAAGTACTAGAAATTGATATCAAGTTTTCAATTTATCCACAATTTATGAGTATAGTTTTATTGATTCGTAATTGGACTTTTTCCCCAGTTTTTGTCCAAAAAAATTAAAGAAAGATTCACTTGAATTGCTTTATGAATAGCTAAGATATTCGAACTAGCTGTTGTACAGCGGCCATGGTGTTTAAGAAATTACTTGGAAATTATCGCATGGTGAGCCTGGTCGTAAACTGATACCGCCTGGTGGTAATCCGACTTTATCGGCAAATTCACTTGTACTGCGACATATATCTGTGCCATTTTGACATGCTAACTCGCATAAATGTCGTTTATCAATATTTGGATGATCTTGTGATGTTAACGAGCATGCTTGTAAATTCCATTCTAAACATATTGAACCGGAACATTCACCTTTTATACATAATTGCGTTCCATTATTACAACGTGTCTTATCTGGTCGAGGTTGTGGTGTTGGACATTCAGCTGAATCACCATTACATTTCGATGACATTGAACAATCTGATTCTGATTTACATATTTCATGTGCATAATCCGGTACAAATTGACATGTTTCACCACTACAACATGGACCTTGACTAGGACTGCATTGTGTATTTATACGACGTTTACAACCCTGGGCTGATTTATTTGAATTACGATCTTCATCGCTCAATGTACGCGGATAACAACATTTATCTTTACATTCATCATAATCATAACCACAATCGCATTCTTCACCAGCCTCAACGATTTTATTACCACAGAAAGCACCCTCGGATTTTGTAAAACAATTACGTTTTTTATTGTCTTCAATTGCATCCAATACATTCGAGATATTCCCAACACTACAACTCGAAAATTTACTATTATTGGGACGATCACCACTTGTAGCGGACGCAAACATAATAAAATTGCCATTCAAACCGCCTGGCCTACATTCCGGTGGATAATCATGCTAAAATTTTCAAAAAATTAAATCAGATCTAGTATAGAAATTTCAAATCTCTCGACGCCATCTAAAGACTTTCTATAAAGATACCATAAACATAGAAGTATCCAGATTTTGTCGCTAGATGGCGCTAATTGATACAACTAAAAATACTTACAGGTGATCCGAAATTGTGGCCAATTTCATGTGCCAATGTCAATTGTGATACTTTAGGTGGTACACGACTATTATAATTAACAAATGTTATAATTCCAGTATTTAATGAACGTTTTGTTGATTGATACATGCCACCAATTGTTTCTGTATATGTTTTATATTTTTCACATATACCACCGGAAGCACCGGATGCACTAGCTACCCATGCTAAACCTAATGTACCACCAGTAAAATCACGATAAGTGAAAACATATGCTAAACAGAAATCTTCATGATTTCCTAATGAATGTATATTTAAAAAATTACTAACATCAATATTTTCAATACAAAATTGATTCATTTCAGTACATGGACGTTGTAAACAACGACAAGATGAATCGTCATCGACCTAAAATTGAAGAATAAACGAATTATTTATGTTTAATCATTTTTTTTAATATTATCAATAACCTTGATTCTTTGTACTTCGAATTTAATATTTCGATGTTCACTTCTACCATCAAATTTTGTATCACGATAAATATAATTAACGGCAGTGACATGATGAGCTATCAATGATAAAATTTCTTCACGGACTTTTTCATTAATTTCACTATCCTTCATTGTAATTGCATGCTGGAAATAAATTGAATTTGATTAATTCGAATATTTCACCATTAACCTAAAATTTACTTCAGTAAAGCCTTCTTTTATATGTCGCCAAATTAACGGATCAGTTTGAATATATAATGAACATGTATTGCGATTTTCATCTCTACGTGTTGCTCTTTTATGCCTTTTATGTTGATCATCGTTCGCTTGTTTTGTATATTTATTATATCTATCTTCATAATTATTATAGCTACTACTATTATTATTATTATTATTATTATTATTGATAATTTTTTTGGATTTTCGTTTATGTTTTTTGGCAAAATTTGTTAGTGTTGGAGGATCATCTTCTATACCAGAATTTTGAATACGATCCATCCATTGGATGATATCATCATTAATTCCACAACCTGCTGAGTGACCTAAAAAAAAGAGACGATCAAAAAAATTAATGAATTTTTCTAATGAAAGTCTGATGATAGAAATGCAAATTGAATTGGGACACTGATCTTATTCTACTGGAATTATAAAAACGATACCTGTGTGCGTTGAAAACTATTAACAAAATATCTATAATTTTTTTTTTTTTTTATCGAATACTTAAAGCAAATTGGAATGAGTTTAGAGCAAAAACACAAATCATCCTATTCAGAATTTTAGCCTGCCATCTAGAATTTTTTTATGAATCATTCCCAAGTCGTTTTACTCGTGGAACAAATTATGATTGACATAGCGAAATATGTGATTTATATAAACATTATATTCAGATTAGTTCCAGAAGAAATACAAGATGGCAACAATTGAGAAAATTAGTTTAAAATTTTACTAATTAACAACTAAACTTTGTTTCATAATCATCATTGAACGAAATTTTCTCTTACAGTCATTGTTACAGTAAATTAATTTTTCTAATTAATGCAAAAACTGAATGTTGAAATAAAAATGTGAACAATCCTCTTTTTTTTTTAATGATTATATCGATTAGTTTTTCAAGTAACTTCACAGTTCTAGTAGTTTCGTATAAATTTCCATTATCTTTTGTTATTGATTAAGAAACGAAAACTTCTATAATTAAGTTTTCCAATTCAGGATAACCGATATTTCCACCAAATAAATTGTTCCGTTACATAAATAACAATAATAATTTTATTATTATAAATAAAATTAAAGAAAAAAAAACTGAATTACATATTCTTGTGCAAATGTTATTGTAATTTTGTAGTAATAAAACCTTCAACAACCGGAAATCCGTTTCTCTTCTATTCATCATAAAGATATGTACTTGTTATTATTATCATTATTATTATTACTATTATTATTACTATCATGATTTTGACTTACCTCCCGTTATATGCTCATATGGATCTTCGACATGATTCTCATTATAAATAACTGAATGGAATGTTCGATTAGGGTGTGTTTTATGTGGAAAATAATGATGGGCCTTCTCTACATAATATGAACCCTTTGGTGAGACAATTTTCCCTTCAAAAACACCATCGATTATAGAACCAAATACTGAACTACCCGGTTCACCTGAAAATTCAACAATCAATTATTGAAACGAATACATTAACCTCAAATCCATCAATCATTTAGAACAAAAAAAAAAAAAACAAATGAAGTTATCAATCATACATGTAGAACTTTCAAAACTTTTCTCGTTTTTCTCTATATTTCGATTCCTAGTAAATTTAAGGAACGTCTGGTGATATTTCCTGTGTTAAAATAAGTTTTGGAACGAACAAAACTCGACTCTACAAGAAAAAAATCGATATAATTGTTGGAAGGAGTTTTCAGAATAATTGAAAATTGTTTTGATAATAGGATAAGGCCCAAGAAAAAAATGAAAATCTCAACTAATTACGAAGACATGAAAGTCATTCAGATGTAATTTATTATAATCAAGGAAAGACTGGGAAGTTTGTCTTTGAAAATATTTTATTTTTATAGTCAAAAGTTCTATACAAAATGAGGTGAATTTTTCTAGAATATTTTCCAAAATTATTGTGACAATTGCCAATTGAAGTAGTATAATTAATGCAATGTAATTTATACTAAATCATAATATAAACATTATATTTATTTAAAGCAAAACAATTTGGAATTAGTCAACAACAATTACTTAATTTCCTGTTGACCTAATTTTCTTAAAATTCACGTATACAGTGTAAATATAATTCACTAATGATGATAATGATAACAATAACATCATCATTATCATCGAATTTTGAAAAAAACTAATTACTGCAATATCCGCGTCTTTAATGTAACTAGACAAAAAAAAAAATGGATTTTGCAAATTTAACAATAAACAAATTAGAAGTTTTTTATTTTGTCAATTATTTGTACAAAAGTTGCCAGTTTTCCATCATTTCAAACACTACAAATCTAATAAAACATTTATTTTTCAGGTACTTATATAGTTTTATTTATTCAAAAATTTATTGATTAAACTCACCTAAAATGTGTCCATGATAAATGTGTGATGTATCGACGTCTATTATACCATTCGGTCCATGAACATCCATTGTATCACTAAAAACGTTCAAATCCCTTTTTAAACGTAAATTAAATTCTTTACCATGTGCACGAAATGACAAATGAACTAAATTGTCTCTAACAACTGATCTTTTTGCACGTAAATGAGCTTGATGTATAATAGATTTATCATAGTTGAGTGGTTCATAATGTTTTATATAGTCGTTGAGGCGATTATAAGGGGTTGCTG
>JAZBGZ010000002.1:177085-189858 GCA_037414795.1 Stenodera caucasica
AACAACTATTACCAAAATATTAAAAAAAAAACTATTGATCGCTATGAATGAATTTCAGCAGGTCATTAATTTTCCTTGCTAATATTTGAACGAGTATCGTTTAAAGAGATCTTTTTTGTGATGATTCAGTAGAAATTTCACAAAAAAATATGTATCCCAAAGATCTAAAATAGGGAAATTTACTATCTATCTGATAATCGGATGGGGTGAGAAATCTATAAAATTATCTGACGTAAATTGATATATTTCAGTATTATACAATAAAGTTTTTGTCAATAAACTTCAACTTTAACCAAGAACCAATTTCGATCAGCAACAGGTCCTTAAATATTTAATAATAATTTGTGGAATAGAAAAGTTCTATTTTCATTCGTACTGATTTATTGTACAAGGTGAAATTTATCAACAAGGGGCTCTCCACTCCATCAATAATCTGATTAATAAATAGTTATTATCCTTGAAATCATGACGATTGTGTTAAAATTGTTATAAATAGAAATTAATAACAAAAAACAAAATAAAAAATGAAACATATATAAAAGAATTTTTATTATGAGGGAAATTACTTGAAAAAGGGAAAATGGAAACTTCGAGTCAATACCATCAACAATTTTCTAAAGAAAAAATTCAATATACAGATGTATAAGTTGGAAATTCTCTAGGGCATATTTACAAAGATTACTCATAGCTCTTTTATCAAATTCATACCGAAATATATTCCGTAATAAAAAATTCACGATAAAGAGAGTATATAAATTTTAATATTTTATTCAATTTGGTCACTTAATACGAGATTTCTTAATTTCAATCGAAAATTCAAACAAACATAATATTTATTGTAAAAATAGGGAATTTTTCGAATTCAAAGTTGAAATATTTCATCCGACTATCAACAATATAGACTATTGTTATTTTTCAAACAATTTAACTCATGAATATTTATAGGTTTTTTGCTAAACGTTCAAATTTAAAGCAAATAGATCAGAACATATTCTGAAACTGAAATTTGATTTATTACACCATTCTAATCTTGACTGTAATAATAAGTTTCTTATTATAGACGAATTTTAATAGCCGAAACCGGTCTAATCACTATTTATAAAACATTCTAATTTAAATCATCTGAAGGAAATTATTTCTAATTGATTGGAAATAAATTTCACGAATTTGATGTATCAACTACAACCAAACCACATATAGATCAATAACCAAAACGTCCGTTAATCGTGTGGATGTAATTATGGATATGTTGTACACCCAATCCACCCCCTCTACTCAATTCTATACACATGCTGTTGCAATTGTATCTAACACACATAGATGCGAATATGTACGTTATAAGGGTGAATTTGATATTACATGGAAACAATCCATCTACCCTATCTATTGTATATTCAGACTGACAAGTTATAGAGATACTTTCAGTATGATATTCCATGTTTTATTTTTTGATGAAAAATTGTATCAAATTCCTTTCTTAATTCTAGAGAAAAATGACAAGTCATATTAGAACAGTTTATAGCTTTAATTAAACATAAATTCGAAGCCACCCTCTCTCGATATTAATTAGTAAAGTTTATACTGCTATATCCGTAAAACCACCATCAAAATCTTGATATAATCCCAATCAACGATTATACGACATCAGATATGAAAAAAAATATTTGACGACCACAATATTTATATGTATTGTAAGTGTATGAAAATCGATAAATTTGAAAATGTTCTAAATCGAGAGAGTAGAAAATATGCATTATATACACAATAGAATGAATACAAGCATTTAGAAATAAAAAAACGAGATACCGAAGAGAAAAAAAGAAAGAATTACTCTTGGAGCGTACACAATCGACCACCAAAATATTAACTTGCCTACTTGCTTTGTCTCAAATGGTTACTGTTATCCTACAGTAGATTACCCAACACTCACACACGCGCGCACACACACACACACACACACACACACATACATTCATACATACATATAGGCTGAATGCAGCAAATTGTGAGATAAAGTTGGATTCGCAATTTATGAAGCACGCAAACAACACTAAGAAATCTCAAATAATAGAAATATACAACAAAAACAAGGAATACAAAAAAAAAAAAGGGCGAATGATAATATCAGAAAGGCATTACAGGAAAGTAGCAACCATTATCGACGAACGTCGAGAAAGTCAAGGCAAAAATTGAAAAACAATATCTAAATGGGCTATTACGAGTTTTTTATACATTTCTGTCCGGGAAATATATCGAATTCTTGAACTTTAGAAAATTATTTGAATTATTTGTAATTTCATAGATTCAAAAATCATCATATGTGAAATCAAAGAAATTGGAAAAAATCATCACACAATATCGATTAGAGAACGTTTTAATTATCAAATAAATCAAGTTATACATTATTTTAGAATAAAACATTCCTGTGTCAATACACAATCTACATGCTCTAAATATTTTTATTATTAAATTTAGCAATCTTGACACAAATAGCGAATATTAAGCAATTTATAAATTTATTATTTTCTATTAAAACAGATTAAGTAACAAATTGATGTGGAGCGTGTAACATAACCTTAGCCCGGCGCATCCACCATTTTACGCGCGAATAAATTTTATTTAATTTAAAGATTTTTATAAATAAAACCAATCTTAATCCTCTTAAAAGGATGTTGAAAACACCCTCGAAAATTTGAATATACTGAATTTTATCGTTCCATCTCTCTTGTATACATATATCTATCTAGTTATTTGAAAGATAAGAAATACAAGAATGGTGAAGCTTATTTGAATCAAGAAACTACAATGTTAAGTCTAAAGATGATTTTAATTACGTTAAATAAAGAGAGGAAAATACTATATAATGGTACAAGAACGAAGACAACAACAACAACATAAATTTAATGAAAATACGAGAAAAATCTCCAGCAAACAGTCGAGTTATGAATTATTAAAATCATCACTAAAAACGTCTGATTATGAAAGCGATACTTTCTAATTTTGCGTAAAGCTTCAAGGATTTTACAATAAATATATCCACATTCAACGATTAAACCATGCAAATTTTGAATATATTAAAAAAGTATCAATACTTCATTCCATATCAAAACACAATTAAAATTCTTTTAATGTAGTTTTTTGATAATAAACAAAAGAAATATTCACTCCTACATACAGAAATGAATCGATAATTTCCTACCCCTCTGAATCTCTTTGGTTATAATGCCCTTATAATATACACGCACAAGTTGTATTCAAAGCAGTCAGTTTTCGTAGAGTTGAAGGTTACAACAACCAACAATGAAAATGTAAAGGACCAACTAGCCCTTATCATAATCAAAATGATAATAATGTCGTCTTAGATTTGAGTAAATTTACATTCAAATCCTAGTTAAGTTACAACAAAATGAAGATATTACTCTATACTTTCCAGTAAAACATCTTCATTAACATAACTTTTTTCTAAATAAAAAGAAAAAAAAACTTAATTGGAACTAAGCAGGTTGGAAGCTCTATCTCAGTAACTTGTAATAATAGTAGACAAGAACGAAACGAGTAGAAAATAAAGTAAAGAAAGGTCAAACTTAAAGACTAAGAAGGCTTTAAGTTCTTACAATTTATATCTAGAAAGATCTCAATATAATCTACAATTTTTCTTTTATAAAACTATTGAATCGTTACAAACGAAAAAATCATCAATCAACTTTTCTACAAATCAGAAGTAGAAAACTTGGAGATATTTCATAGTTTATTTAGAAAAAAAAAACAGAAGATTATTTACAATGTACCGGGGATCATTTAATTAAACTCACAACAATTTCATGCAAGTTGTTTTATTTTAAGTATCCCGATCTAAAACAGAACGATTCAAGAAAAACTGGAACATTTCCAAGTATTGTTTAATAATAATTGCAACTAATTGGACTTTTTTATTTTCAAATTTTTAACAGTAAATGAAGCAGTTTTCGCTCGTCGAGTTGCATCTACGCGATATTTGTTAAATAGCAAAAAAAACTTTAAAAAAATGAGAATCGAACAGCTCTATCATTGTTAACTTACAGACTTAAAAAATGTCTGTGGAGCAAAGCCACTAGACTTTAATTATTTTATGTTTAAAAATATTTGAAAGGAATCTTTTAATTAATGAAGTTTCCAAATAAATTTATAGAACGTTCAAACCTTGGAAAAAAAACTTGAACCACATTGGAAGTATTGGAAATTATAACACAATTTTCTTATCAAATATAATAGGACAGGTGAACTTGCAATATGAATAATTTACTTGGAAATATCGTTATTGAGTTAGAATTCGACGAAGAGCTCAATTCTGTGAAAATGTATCATTATCAGTAATATTCGTCACTTTTACTAGTAACACAATTTCCCTACAATTTCATAGAATATCGTCTTTATTATTGA
The DNA here is from genome assembly GCA_037414795.1 of Stenodera caucasica. Lineage (NCBI taxonomy): Eukaryota > Metazoa > Arthropoda > Insecta > Coleoptera > Meloidae > Stenodera > Stenodera caucasica. The sequence continues at coordinate 181,505 of JAZBGZ010000002.1, forward strand.
TAAATCGATTCAATTATATCACAATTATTCTATTTCTATTTATGGATGGAAATTCCAGATAGGCGACTTTCGAATATTGTTAACTTTAATATTTCTAGTAATGCTTAAATTATTATCAGGAATGTTTAGTTGCGACATAAATGCGATTTAAATGCAAATTTTCTAAGAGCTGGATCATAAGTTGAGATTCGATAGTATGAAAACATCGAAAAACAAAAATTAACAAAAGGAAGACAGGATGTCTCGTGTTCCAATTGTGCACAAATTTAATATCCTCAGTCATTGTCTTTTTCCAAGTTCAGTGCTCTTGCAATATAACAATTTAAAATTATAATAAGTATGGTTTAACTGCAAGTATTGTTCAAGTTCTCCGACAATAATATCTATATTTTACTATACAAGAGTTGGAATAACGTGGGAATTATTCTAATTGTTAAAACAATGTAACTATAATAATAACAATCAAACGAGAACTGAATTCTAGTAATAACGTAGCAGAACAAATTCAGTAATTAGACAAAAAAAAAACAAAAAACGATTAGTAATCCTTCAGCGATCAAGGTCGTATTACAATCAATACACAAATTATTTTTCAATAAAACTACCAAAAGCTACTATAAATGTAAATAGAGCCGGTTTCAAGACAATTGAACTTATAATTGGTTGTTATTTTTCAATAATAGTTGATGCCATTCTTCAATTTTTTTTTCTCAATAAATATATTTTATAGTAGTCTGTGAAAACTTTTTTTTTCTATATTGTAGTTATTTCTCAATTCCCGAAAATATTTCGTTTAAATTTATTGGCTTCATAAGACTTTGTTTTCGTTGGAAAATTTTTGTTCGAAAAATATCTCGACTCCTATAATAAAGACCTCTAGATCTCATTGGAAAAGTTTCTCATACTTTTTTTTCGATTCTTCAATTTTCGGTGTTTCCAATTATAAACAAAAAGTGTTTTTTTTTTATCCCACTCCATCACTCTTATCATATCAGGTGAATTCGATTTGATTTGAAATAGAGTCTTAATTGTAGGTCCTTAAGCAACCCTCAAAGTTTTTGAAGAACTTTTGACAATAAGCGAAAAACTATCGAACAATGAAGCGGCACATTTTCACTTAATGTAATTAGCCAAGTTTCGTGATAAATATTCAATAAACTTCGATACTGCATCATAAATCGACGTTTATTGAATTAATTTTCATAAACATTCCGAATTAGACGTAAATTTTTTATTTTGGACAAATATCAATTTTTTTTTCTAGAAATGAAATTTACGCTCTACAGCAAAATTACATGGGTTTTTTCAATAGATCAACTTCCCAAACACTTTTATGTTTTATGATAACATTTCAACTCGATTATAATTGGAAAAAGTTCAAGTACTTTAATCAATTTTTTTTTTCCAAACTCAATTTCAACAAATATCGAAAATTTGTTGTTTTCTATTATAATTTTCAACATCTCTACATTTTCATAGTAATTCAGCAATAATTTTCGAATTGCGGCTCTATTAATTTTGTACTTAAGGCGCCCTTCAACAGAAATATTCTCTAATCTATTGTCGGTATATTGGGCTAATCCGTTTCTGAGTCTAGTTTCATTTTTCAAGAACAAACTTATCGATGTTGAACCAACTTTAAGTTTTTGTCAATTTTTTTTTCCAACTTACAACAAATAGTTACCGCAACTCAATACCGTAACTAATTGTTATCTTATTGTCTCTTGAAGGAAAAATACGAAAATACTACTTTGGATAATCAATTCATCAAATCATTTGTACAAATTGTCAAATGACTAGACCCTAAATTAGGACACATTATTATTAACAATAAAATAATTATATACGCACTAATAATTATATTGTTCTACATAGACTGAACGAAATTTGTCAGTTTTCTATTCAAAATACGCAATTATGTTAACAAAGTGGAAACGGTTTGACTATTGTAGTTGAATCATAAACAATCGATATTATAGCGATAGAAATTTGCAGAATTATATTCAGCTCCTCACAAATTGATTCTATGAACCATGATAATAATAATAATTATTATAATCACAATAATTCATAGTCAAATATTGCACTATTGAAATGCGAAAAGAGAGATTTGTCTCCGAAAAAAACGAGCTCGTATATTTTCACCTTTACAGTTTCAATATCGATTCAAAATGATAGTTGCCAATTGAATAGATACATCAATTGGCATAAAAATCAATGATAAGTCGACTTAAATTAGTAATAATCTTTAATCTTCATAGGACTCAATAAAAATCGAATATTGCTTTGACCCAAAATCAAAGTTTATTTATCAAGAAAATATGTATTATTATTATTATTACTGTTATGAGTAGAGAAACTATTATTACCACATGTTGTATATAAGGGTCAAGATTATTCGTTATTCTTTGAAAGAAAAAAAATATTAAAGAAAATTTCTCCTATATTGACACCCAATTTTGTTCAATCTCTTTTGAAACTTTATCAATACATTCCAATAGAAACTTTCCAGAATTGTATTCCGAATAGGTAAATATCTTGTTGTGAAGGCATTATTTAAAGATTGTCTAGACACAAACTCCATATTTTAGAGCTTTAGTGGTTGAAGCTTTCGACATAACAGATTCTGATGCTTTCGCAAAACAATACAAAAAAAAAAAAAACAATCTTTCACCCCTCTACACACTATTACTATGTATAGTGTTTTTTTTTCTATTCTGATCCATCTCCTCTTTCATCACGAAAATAAAATAACGATTTTGAAAAATTCAGCAATAATATTCTCTACTGTTCGAAACATTGAACAAACAGAGTCTAGAATAATATTTGGAAAAATACCAATTTTAATTCATTTTTTTATGAAAAGAAAAAACTAAATGTTAATTTAAAAAATTCTAAAAAGAGGATAGAATTTGCTGATTTGTTATTTTTCGTTAGTGATGATGATATCGTGTTTAGGGCAATGAAAAAAAAAGCACGCCATCATTTCATCCCGAGGCTGATCAAATTTACATTACAAATACATTTATAATCTGTGTGAATGTTGATGAGATTCGAAGAAAGCTTTTTAAAAACTATCAATCAAAGTTGTATCCAATTTCAAACATAACTATGTATCATTTCAATATTTGTAAATAACATACAATCTGATTAATATTGTTTATATTATAGAAAATTATTAAAAAGGATTGTTCCTCGAATTTATCCCAAACTCTAATCATATTTCAATTGAAATTATATTTAGTTTTGAATTTTTATGATTCGTTCTAATTAAAAAAAGAGCTCAATAATGATTCTAATTCTTGGTCTAATTAGTAATTACTAAAGCTCTGGATCAGTCCAAGAATCGAGCTACCTTAATATATTCTTTTGGGTTTTACAAATGGAATAATCATAAATACAGATTTTTTTGTGAATTTTGAACTGAAGATTGACAATTTCGATTCTAATTTTGACACAGAACTGATTCAATTTAATTTTTCTACATTTCAAGAATTAAACAAAGAACTCGAATTAGCTGTAGAATAAAGTAGCGATAAGCATAACTATTAAATTCAATGAAAAATAAGAATTATTGAATAATAATGAGAATAAGAATAAAATTAATAAAATTATTATGGCATGCCTCAGATCTTATATCATCATGTATAATAATACAAGAATTTTGTAACATATTTTTATAATAATCACAAGCAGTTCTTCAATAATTGCTTGAAATTCATACATTCAAGAAATTTCAATGAATTGAATGAAAATTTATTACAATCAACCGCAGAGGTTTCCTATTTCTATTTCCATGAAATCCATAATTTTATCATAATTAATAATGTTGCAATAATAATAGTTATGAGCTTATTGTTTAGAAATTAAAAATAATCACACGAAACATTTTATGTCCCATTAAAACTTAACGATTTACTTAAAATTGAAAATCAATTAAATCAAACAATCGAGTCAATGAGTATAAATTTGATCACTTAAAAGTTCTCAATCATCAATTATTTATTTTTTAATTTTGTGAAATTTGGTTCCAATGTTCGGTTTCATTGACATATCGTCATTATTGTAATTATTCCTTTATTGTTTTGTAAGTATATTTCGTTGTCCTGAGTCAAGGTTATCTCTTTGTTGTTTTTTTTTGTGATTGTTGATTTTCCAATGAATGACTCATTAAAACAGGAACTCCCCACGTCAGTGGCCTAACTATAGATAACATAGACATCTGGGACTGGTTAGTTTCCTATTCTTATAGATCTCTTTCAAAGAAACCCACATCGTCTATTTTAGTTTAACAAATAACGAAGATCACGAAATTAATATTTCTTTTATATATTTCTCTTTTATTATGGATTTTTATCTTAAATTCGTTACTGTTATTAACAGCGAATCAAAACAATGGCTAAAATATTTCAATAAAACAAAAAAGTATGCTTCATGATTTCATTAAAATTGAATTTCAGAATCCATTTGTTGAAAGCTTTAATTGTTGGCTTTATGTGTTTTGAAGAACTTTGAATAAAGAACAAATGAGTAAAAGGGGGGGAGGGGGAAACGATTCTGATTAGCTAATAAAAGCTAAAAATACTTGGAACAAAAAATATAACTCTTAGTTTTATGTTTTCAAAATTGTTTATTCACTAATTAACTCGACCATATGAAAATAATTTAAAAATATATAAAAATAATATGCCTAATTTGTTTTGACATATGTCAGTTTTACTGGTCTAAAGTCAAGCAGACCGAGTCGATTGTAGTACACTATATTTGATAGTACGTCGATGACTAATTTCAAACAAGTCTACAAATTTTGTGAAATGTTTTTTATAATTATAAATCACCTAAAATTGTCAAGTTTTTCTCTCATGGAAGCGGTTTTATTTCACAACAAGCAAAAAAAATCAATGATGTATTTGGATACTTTTGTTATTTACTGTCATATGATTTGTATTAAACGGATTTCCCTTTCAGTAACGTTTGATTAGCCGCCACAAAAAAACAAGTGAAATACAATTATATTACGTCATAGTTATTGTGTATATAGAGAAAAACTGTAACTGTTGTTTGTTTTTTTTGGTTTTTTGTAGATAGGAAATGGGTCTTACCACTTTCAATGTGATGAGGCAGCCAGAAGAAAATTAAAAATACCAAATAAACACAATCACTGAACATTGTATAATTTTTTATATATATTCTTTTGATTTATATTTTAATTGATAAATGCACACAAAATAACCCCAACAAACACCACAAAAACACACCCAAAAACACCAACTAAGCCATTCCTACAATTTCAATACACAGCTGACTTGTCTCTCTGTTGGTATACACGATGGACCTTTGTCTTAATCGACTTCGACGCATGCGTTCGTCTTTTATTCGTTAATATTACTATTATTTATTTATTTTATTTACGATCATTGTTATTATTCAATAAATCAAAATTCAAATAAATAATTGTTATTATTTTGAAATATATTCATTTGTTCATGTTATTGTTTGAATCAAATCACTTGGTAAAATTGAAATGAACGTACATCGCGACTATGTTTATCATCTGACGAATTTCAACGCAAGTCGTTGCTTGAATGTTGTGTTGTTGCACCAGCAACTCGATTGACGGCAAATTTCAACCAACAATAAAGGTAGCTCTACATTACATCGTACGCGCACGCATATTTATAATAAAAAAATAAAAAATAAACGGGCTGTCATCTAGTGATTATTACACAAACCATCGCAGTTAAATAACGTCTTAATTACACAATTTTAATTGACAAATAATTGAGAATTCCTCCTGTATTTATTATTATAAATGACGTACTCAGAAATCTTGAAACGATAAAAATAGATACGAAGGCCATACTCTAGGAAGAATAAGGACGAATCTAAGCTCTCATATAATCAATTTGTCATTAAATTAATGTGAAATCAATTCAAAAATACAGCACTGATTTTTTGCATAGAATAGATACGATGTAGTGTAGAGTTACCTTAACTTTATTGACAGAAGAAAGTATTATGTGCTACCAACAAAAACACGAGAAAAATCTCTAAAACATCACTAATTAAATTGACAATTGTTTTCAAATTTTACAAGCAATTTTATAAATTTACAATTCCAATATAAATACGATAATTTTAGTCATCAATACGGTATAAAGGCATAAAGTTCATGAATGAATGAATAGTTATTCTTTGTAGGCATTGAACAAAAGTTGAGACAAATAAGAATGGAATCCAAGCCTGATTCGGAAACTGATCAAAATATTCAGAATAAAGAAAAACTACCAATAACACTTCGACAGGCAGATGTTGAAGAACACGAGAAACTAGCGTCAGAATTGAAAAAAGTCAAATTAAATGAATATAGTCAATTGAAATTAAGCGAACAATTGCGTAAAGATTGTCCAGAATTACGTGATTTAGAAAGAACATTGCGTACAGCTTATACAGCAAAAGCACTATCAGCTCAAATTGCCGATCGTAAAAAACGTCAATTACAAGAAAAAGTTCATTATATCAATCTTATGTATTTTGATATTTATTTAATAATAATTTTGATTTATAGATGTTGGAACAGCAAGTTCGAGAAGAATTGAATAAAAAGTTTATGAATGATGAGGAATTGGCATTACAACGAAAAATAGATGATTTGCATAAGAAAGCGTTTTACAGGAGAGAGCTACAAGACCAGATGATAATTAAAGAGAAGAAGAAACGTTATAACTATGAAGAATTTCTATTGGAAAAGAAACGTATTGATGAGATTGTACAACGTATTTATGAGGAAGATATATATGAGATAGAAAAGAGAATGTATCAGATGAAACGTACAAGAGAGGAAATGTATGCTTTCAAAGAAGCCCAAGAAATTTGGCGTGACCGACAAAAGAAACAAATCGAAGAAGAGAATCGTAAAATACAAGAATATTTACAAAATCAAGCGATCCAATTACAAATACAACAACAAAATAAGAATTTAATGGAAGCTGAGAAAGCACGAATACAAGAGAATATGGTTAGGAAACTTGCGGAAGACGAGGTTATTATTTTAATTATTATTGAATAATTGACGTTATAATTTTTCAACTTTTGGAGAGAATGTTGAGATAAATGTATGGATTGCCGCACGAGATGGTACACATTGACCCATCACTTCCATCATCATCGGTTCTTGAGTGACTGTTCCTTTATAATCGTTATAAGAAATTTTTCCATCTCGATCTAAATCCATTTTTTTCGACAAAACTTCTATCATATCCTACGAGATTAGAATGAATTTTCGAAATTAATCAGAAATAGGCTCAAATACCTTTACTTGATCTTCTATTTCGTCTTCTCCTCCATGACTAATTATCGAAGTTTTCAATAGATAATACATATTGTCGCGCGTTATAAATCCTTCCCCCATATAATCATAGACCTTCAATAATCTCAATATTATATGAAATAATTGATTAATTAATTAATTAATTACGGCGAAACAGTAGTCGATTCTTTCCTCTAAAGAGCCACGTAACAATACCGACATTGCTGTAAGGAATTTCTCCATTGTTATACTTGCTGGTCCTTTTTCAAAAACAGCGTATATACGATCAATTAATTTAGAATCAGTCATATCTAATGCACAATGTACGAAATCATAAAGCTGTACTTTTGACACAATGCCACCTCCTTCTTTTTGCATTTTATAAAAAATTATCATTAAACATTGTAATTCGCGTAAATTAAAATGTAATTTCTTGACTAAACGTTGAATTAAATCGGAATATTTCTTCAAAAATCTTGTCTCCTCTAACGCATCCAAAGACGAATCAAAATTCTCACCAAAAGACATTTTGAATAATTTTATGACAATATCAGTAACTTGATTATTTCTATTTATTCCCAATTATAGGCAAGACGTAAAGAGATTGAAGATCTAAAATTGGAACTTCATGAAGAAGAACGAAACCAAGCTGAAGAATATCGAGAACGGTACGATATTGAGAAGAGAATTCGAAATAATTTAGAAATGAACGAAATTTTGAAAGAACAAATGAAAGAACATCAAGACAAAATCCAACAACAGATTGAAGAAGAAGAGAAATATAAAGAACAACTCTTTCAAAAAATGGCTGAAGATGAAAAACTCGAACAATTATCAGCGCAACGTCGACATACGAAAATGTTGCAAATACGCCGTGATCTCCAAGAAATGTTGGAAGTGAAACGTAAAGAACGTGAAGATAAATTGGCGAATTTACAGAAATCACAAAAAGAAGAACAATTCGAACTAGACAAAAGGTGAATAACTGTCGAATTTTGGTTGAAAAATTTATTTTTATTATTATTTATCATTCTTTATTTTAGAC
>JAZBGZ010000002.1:202367-230002 GCA_037414795.1 Stenodera caucasica
TTACCATAAACTTTCAATTTGGTTATCTGAATAATTGCACAAGAATAAAAAAAAACAATTGAAGCTTGTGCCCAGGTAATGCGATTGATTTAAATGACACTCTTTCCACGAAACACCACAAATATTCAATTGAACATTTATTTGTAATTTATCATTTTTATTTTGAATTAAATATTATTAGGGATTATTAGGGAAGACCGGAAATCCAAGGGGAACCGGAGGAAACTTGAAATATTATATGTCAAGCCGGCTATGGTCTTCCTTCAACTGTTATCCCACTCCCATTAAATTGTTTTCGATTTTGTAATTTTACGCGGCCTTCAATGTTTCTTTTTTTAAATTTTTAAATTAGAAATTCAGCTATAAATACACTTTTATTATTATTATTGTGGTAATTTGTTTTCAAACAAATTAAATTAATTCATAGTCAAGATAACGATATCTACAAAAATTATCTTTAATTTAATGCAAAATCGCTTAGCCGATAAGAAAGTAATTTTATTAGAATTTAATTTGATAGAAATGCATAAAACTTTGATAGTATTCTCGAATAATTTATTCTATTGAGAGTATTTCAGGGTATTATTTGAAGCTAGCGCAATTATTCGTCATGTTAGCCAACTTAAAAGTGGATATTGTTGAAAAACCCTAGAATCTTCTACCATATTTTGATGAATTTTAAACAAATTCCTCAAACTGTTTTATTATAATTAAAATGTGTGATTTATTTTTAATATTAAAAGGAATTGTTCCTATAAATAATAAAGTGTTCAAATTTTTACACAACGATTGATTTATATAAATTGTTGAATCTTTACCCACCCAATTTTTTTAGTAAATTTACAGTTGAAGATCGACGAAAAAAAAAAATACCTTGTTTTGAGAACTACATACATAGATGGAGAACATGGCGGATCAAGGAACTGTGAAAAATATTGAAGTACTAAAAAAGACCAGAATATCGGTATTTGTTGATGAAGCATTACCGGATATCCTGGTAGTTACATACGAGTTTGGTGTACAGATTTTCAAAGGAGTCCTGCTGGACTCAACTAAAAAGTAAGATCCAAGTCCAGCACATGTTCTGAAATAATTGCATATATCTCTGACTATTCCAGAAATTTACCATGTGGGGTACAGCAATTAAATCCAGCTTTCAAAAATCCGGCAACCAAATCGAAAACAGATGATGATCCATTATATACAGTGAACCAAAGATTCGCTTATACAGATCCAAATTTAACAAAAAAGAAGAACGTTCAAATATCTAGTAAATACAAAAACAATAAAATGACTGTTAGATTAAGACCACGCCAAGTATTGTGTTCAAAATGCAAAGGTATATGTACCGAAAATTCGGAAAATGTATCAAGGAAACGTAAAACCTCAGAAACTTTAAATTTAACAACAACAAATCAACAACCAGCTGTGAAACGTAGTTTAAATGCACCAATTACTAGATCTGTTTATAGTGAATTGAACAAAAAGAAACTAGGTGAGGCAACATTAGTACCGAAATTGACTCGTTTAACACCAGAAGAAGAATTACAAATATTGAATAATTCAAATCGTAATAACGATGAACAAAAGAAAGCTTTAATTATAACAAATTTAAATAAGGAAAATACACAACAAGATAATAAAAAGCATTCCGTTGAACATTCTGATGAAAGTTCGAATACAGATGATCCAACTGTTAATAAATCAGCTAAACGGATATTACGCAAAAAACGTAGTATCGGTTCAATGGAAGATTTATGGGATGAGAGTGTATTTGAAGAGAATGGTAATAAAAACAATCCATCACAAGACGAACATTCGACAACAGCAACAACAACAAGTACGAGGACAATAAAAATCTCTTATGGGCCGCAGGGTGAAGGAACTGTACTTAAAATACCCGCACTTAATGTAAATAATAATAGTGAAGAGAATATCGAGATTGATAACGATGATGATATCGACAATGATAATAATGATAAGCAAATTGATGATAAAGCAGCAAGGAAAGCTTTGAAAAAAGCCAAAAAAGAAGCGCGTCGTAAAGTTTTTCTACCAAATAATTCACCACATTACTTAAGTAGTAATTCACCGAGATATTCAATTGGTGGCTCATCGCCACGATATACTATTGGTAGTGCTTCACCTAGACATGGCTTAGGTAATAATTCGCCTAGATATATGTGTGCTTCCAATTATGATTTAAAAGTTCCTAGACGTCGCAAACATAAAGTTAAACATAAAAAGAAACATAAAGAAGATCGCGATAAGAAACATAAAGAAAGTGAAGTGAGTATAGAGTTGTTTCAACTATAAAATCATTAAAGTCTATCTATTTTTAGGTGAGTTCGACTCAAGAAGACTCAAAAGAACAATATATGACACAAAAATTGTCAATCAATTTGAAACGACTCAATAACACATACGCTTCATTTTCCGCAACAACTTCAAGTCAAACAAATAAAACAGACGATAATACATCAAGTAGCGATGAGCATAGTGAACAAGTCCCCGATTTCCCGCCGCCAAATTCCCCGTTAATGTTGCGAATTAATTCGCAAACTCTACCGAGTGCACTAACAGCAGATGGTGATATTTCTTTTTGTGTGAAAAACTTGAATTTATTGATAAATAATGTTTGATTAGGTGGGCGAATGTTGGTTGGTGATGTCGTATGGGGCAAAATACACGGTTTTCCCTGGTGGCCCGGTAAAGTTCTAACAATAACGAATTGTGGCGGTCAAGGCCCTCAAGCCCATGTCGCTTGGTACGGATCGTCAACATCTTCATTGATGCAATGTGACCAACTTAGCCATTATTTAGAAAACTTCAAGGTATCTCTCAGTTATATCATAGAAATAATATTTTTATTTTAGAAAGTTTGATTCAGATTCGTTATAATAAAAAGAAACGTGGACCTTATAAAGAGGCGATTCGACAAGCGACACTTGAAGCTAAAGAGAATGCCGATATAAAGATGTGTCAGCCGTTGGCGAATTCACCACAACATAAAATTATAACTCAAGTTGTACCACCAGCTCTAGCTTCACCCAGAGAAATTGATGTTGTATCATAATGACTGTTGATCGTTTTATAAGGAAAGAGGACATTTATCCATTTAAATTGATGTAGCATTTAATTTAAACAAAACAAAAAAAATGTATCTAGATTTAATATGCACTGTATGTGAGCTGTTTCTTCCTCCATCTCGCGAATCTTCTCTTTATTTTTTATATTTTACTTAGATAGAGTAAGAATTTTTGTGATAATTGTGAAATAATTGTAACATAAACACATTTCTTTTTTTTTAAAAAAAAAAAGTTATTTCTCAAGTCATAGTTAATTTTGTGTGTTATGTATATTAATAATAATCAATATATCTGTGATTTTATTCCTGTAGGGCCTGTTGTACAACATCGGTTTTGAAGTTGATATGAAAAACTATTTGTTAAACTACACTTGTTTTCATTGTAATTATTATTAAAAAAAATTGATGAATAAAAAAACTCCCAAGTGATATTTATTGGTTCTGTAATGAAACAGATCCTCTACTATATTATGAGCTGTAATAAAAGTCTTTGGTACAAAATTATAATTTTTGTTATTCTCTAATTAACCTTTGAGCTATGGTGCAATGAATGTGGCAACATCGGCGCAAATGAACTACCTGTATTTTAGGTCATTGGCTATGAATATCGAATGTCAAAATTTGACAATTAGATAATCAACAATTCGAATTATTAAACAAAAAAATTCATAAAATTCCATCAATTAAAATTAATAAAGTGTCGTTTTAACTATAACATTTCGATTATTTTAGGTTTAGACCTTATTGAGAACTCAAAATTTTCAAATAACAAGTCATCTAACCTCAAGAAAAAAAAACAAAAAACAAACAAGATATCTGTCAGTGTTTTTCAATATAATTTTGTACGTTTTTTGACTTTCTTTGTCAGACTTTTTTTTATTTTTAGACGAAAATAGATATCAGATCTCTACAGTTTGATAACCACCGAGATTATTGTTGACTTGAACGTATTGAATTTCGAAAATTATTAAGCTATTGTTAAAGTATGGGAAATTTCACATGATCAAGGAATGGCTGGTATTGAGTGTCAAGGATTCATGTTTTATAATGAATTTGATTCAGCCAATTTGGGTAGTGTTCAATTTGTAGAACCAGATGATTCTAGTAAATTTCGATCAATTGCAAAATTCTGTTGAATAATTTCTATGAATTGTAGCAATCCAATTACCAACTAAATCCAATAGTAAAAAAAAAATCAATGACCGACCTGATTTGGAATTTAATTTATGGACAAAACGCGATTGTTATGGTACAGACTTTGAGAATGGTAATCGAACATGGTTCTATTTCGGTATGAAAGCTCCCACACCACAAATCTACATAAAATTGAATTTGGTCGATCTACAACGTCAAGGTAAAATGTATAGTCAAGGTATGGCCCCTGTTTATCGAGTAATTCCCGGTAAACCACACTGGGAAAGGATCCGAGATAAACCCAAATATAACGTAAACAAATTTGTTTGTGACTCTAATTCAGTTTAGAAATGTTCAAAATAATTTTTAGACGGAAGATGAAGTTTTCACATTGAGCTTTCAATATAGAACACCAGAAAATATAAATAGTGTTACATATTTCGCATTCACTTATCCATTCTCTTTTGTCGACTTACAAAAATTATTGTTGAATATTGATTCGAAATATCTGAATGTTGAACAACAAAATGAAAATGATATTTATTATACAAGAGAAACTATATGTCGTTCGTTACAAGGGAGAGAAATCACTTTAATAACGATCTCATCATATCAAGGAATAACAAACGAAAGAGAGATACGGCTGAAGAATCTGTTTCCCAACAAAAAAGTTTTGAGACCTTTTAAATTCTCTGGAAAAAAAGTAAATTTCCTTAAACTTAGTTTGACTTTTTGTTAAATTGAACTGTTGTAGATAATTTATATATCGGCACGTGTCCATCCAGGTGAAACACCTGGAACGTTTGTTTTTAATGGTTTATTGAACCTTTTATTGACACGTGAAGATCCATTAGCCGTACAATTACGTCGGTTATATGTCTTCAAAATGATACCTTTTCTCAATCCGGATGGTGTTTCATTAGGACATTATCGTACAGATACAAGGGGTGTTAATTTGAATCGTGTCTATTTAAATCCAAGCTTAACACTACATCCATCGATTTATGCGGCCAGATCATTGATACGTTATTATCATTATGGTTTCGAAAAGGATGATATAATTAACAAATGCAAAAATTGTGCTTTATTGCATGATGGTATACAAAGTGATAATACAATCAGTACAAAAGTTTCATCGATGACTTTAGAAGAAACCCAAACTACTTACAATTTATATAATTGTTTCAAATGTAATTTTTTTGTTTACTACCTAGATTAGTTGCTATTTAATTGAATGATGCCATAGTTTTGGATTTGTTCCTTGAAAATAGCTAGATGGCGCAATTTTGAAGAAATAATTATATTAATTTGTATAAATCAAATTTTAGGTGATGTTTGCGGTAAATTGGATGATGTTTGTAATTTCGAAACAACAAACCAACAACCATTTATAAATATAAATAAACAAAATTCAAATTTAGATGATAATGGAAATGAATCTGGTTTATATCTCTATTTAGATCTACATGGACATGCTTCAAAAAAAGGCATATTCATGTATGGTAATCATTTTAATGATATAGATCGTAATGTTGAATGTTTATTATTACCAAAATTGATGAGTATCAATAATGGAAATTTCCATTTCACCTCTTGTAATTTTACTGAAAAAAATATGTATACTAAAGATAAACGTGATGGTATGAGTCGTGAAGGTTCCGGTCGTGTGGCTGTATTGAAATTGACCGGATTAACAAGAAGTTATACATTAGAATGTAATTATAATACCGGAAGAATAATTAATAATTTACCACCGGCAATCAGGGAATTACATACAAAATTACCTAATGCTATTGTACCGCCGAAATATAATCCGCACGTTTTCGAAGAGGTAAATTATAAAAATTTCAAATTTTTTTTCAATAAATTTATATTAATTTATTCAGGTTGGAAGATCGTTGGGTGCTTCAATTTTAGATTTGACCAGTCAAAATCCTTGTACAAGAGTACCGAATTCTGAATACCATTCATTAACTGGTATGCGTGATCGATTACGTGAACAGTGTGCCAAAGATTCAAATGATTGTCAAATTGTCGGTGAGAAGAAGAAGAAGAAGCGTAGTAACAACAGTAATTCTCAGGTAGGAATAAAATCCGTCGCGTATTTTATACAATTTTAATTTACTCCTTTTGAAAAACATAATCAAAATTGTCTAGCCATTCTATATATACTTATGTTTTTTTTATACATATATATAAAAAAAGTTTATATAATTAAAAGGCGTTTATACTTTTTATTTAGCTTTTTTCTTTTTATAAATATAGAAATTTAGGTAATTCATTGATTTATTCCCCTAAAATTACAATAAAAAAAATAGTTTGGCAGAATTGTATTGCTTCAGGGAAAATCACTTCATAGTGGTGGATTTATGAAACAAAGACCTTCAAGTGGGAAAATTATATCAAGAAAACCATTATTGAATATAAAACAAAGACCCAATTCAGTACCTGTTGAACGTAAAGAAAATATAATTATACGTCCAAATTCACAACCAAGTTGTTCTAATACTACTTCACACCATAACGATAATCATCATCATCACCATCATCATCGATTAAAATCTGGTATACGTACAAATAAAAATTTGATGATTCGCAATAAAACAAAAACACATAAATTAACAACAATTAAACCGAAATTGCTACGTCACAAAACAAAAAGTTCCATATTATTGCCGTCACAAAGATCAATTGATATGAAGAAAACTAGCAGTCAAAGTTTTTCAGTTTTGCAATTAAACGAGAAAAATACTAATAACAATAATAATAATAATAATAATAATAATGAGGAACGTTTGAAATTACGTGAAATTTGTAATGAGAAAACTGTTATGAATCCATCTGGAAGTGATGAAAATTTAACAATATATAAATCAGCATCAAGTTTAGAAATTGTCGGATCAGCCAAATCAAGTCTTTCGTTTATTTCAATAACAAATGAACCAGGACCAAGTAGTAGAGATCCAGAATTTCTGGCACATAATTTTGGTAAAAGTTCAAATTTTCCAAAAATCAAACTCAAAAAACATTGTCTTTTACGAAGATTATCTACTACAACTACTGATAACAGTAGTAAAATTGATAAAAATAAGAAACGGAAGAAATTGAAATCGAAATAATTATATTTAACAGTGATATTTGTGTGATTTTTGTTTTTAATGTAAAAAAGTTTGTTTAAAAGTGATGGAAATTTGTTGAAGATTAATTTTATTTACGAGTTGCTGATGGAAATTTCAAGAATGTTTCAAAATTTACGATTATAATTTATTTGTGAGGATATTATGTAAAAACAACTTGTATTAAAATAATTGATTGAATAATATAAATAAAATTTGTACAATTATAGATTTTATTCAACAGTTCACTCTACTACACATAAATATCTAAATATTATAATTTGGGGATGCCCAATTCTTCATCTGTCCATTTCCTTGGATCTGGATAAGGAAATTCACCCTACAAAAACAAGAATTTGAATGATAGTTTTTTTTATAGGAATTCTACTTTTTACAGTAATATGATGGGGTTCTGTCCACAAGTGCCACAAAATCCACCACCAAGCTATACCTTGAACGACTTCAGCAATTGCATAAATTGTTTTTGAAGGGGGTGGGTTTGCTGTTCGATAAACCCAGCTAAAAATCTTTTAATTACATAACATAACCTCAATTTAATTAACACTTACTCTCCCGAATTTCTTTGGATTTCTAACGGTTTAAAATTGTGTGATTTAAGAAATTTTGCCGCTTTTAAAGCAGATACTCCTCGAGAAATCAGCATTTTCTTTTCTATCTAAAAAAGAAATTACAAAAAAAAATCGATAATTTGACAACCGACAGTAATACAAATGTCTGTATGCAGTCTGTCGCTAGTTCAGTGGAATTTTGTCTGCGAAAGTTGGTCACGATCACGGTAATTGTCTGTGGAAGTTAAAGCAAGTTTTTTGTTGATTTATTTGTGAGAAATTAACTTAAAATGGCCCAAATTTCTGCTACCGAACAGCCTAATATGAAACAAATAGACTTAACGACGTTGTCGGTACAACAATTGTCCACATTAAAACAACAATTAGATCAAGTTGGTAACATAACCTACAAATTTGCAACCGGTTCTAAAAATTTACAAAAATTTCAGGAACTAACGCTATTTCAAGATTCATTGACATCATTAAAAGTTGCACAAACAAAATTTCAAAATTCTAGTGAAACTTTAGAGAAATTAAGTCCCGAAACGGAAGGTAAAGATATCCTAGTACCGCTAACAGGTTCTGTATCCTTTTTTAGTAATTAACGTGAAACCAGATACGATATTTCGAAAATTTCCTTAATTGGATATTATAGATGTATGTACCTGGCAAGTTACACGATACCAATAATGTTATAATCGATATAGGAACCAGATATTATGCAGGAAAAGATCTACCAGCCGCTAAAGATTATTTTAAACGCAAAATTCAGTTTGTTACCGAGCAGATGGAGAAGATTCAGATTTTAGGTTTGGAAAAGAGTAAAATTAGGGATGCAGTTGTTGAAATTGTCGAAATGAAATTACAACAGCAACAACAACAATGAATAAGTTTTGTTTTGGGTTAACTTTTTTGCAGTTTATTTATTCGCAATGGAATTATAATAAATAGATGTATTTATAACAAGTATTTTATTGTGCACTAGTTTCTTTTTGAAATCAATATTTGTTATAATTGAAATTATATACAAAGAATGTTTTCACAGTCTACAAGTTTTCTGTTGACAAAGTGTCAAAACAGTTGACAGTATTTTATTCAAGTTGTAGAAAATATCGTATTTTTGTTCGAGAATTACAGCAAACTGCCATTTTACCAGCATCACAGGAAACTAACAACAAATATTTACAATTTTATAACAAAACTAGTGAAATCTGTAACAAAAATTTTAGAAAAGAAATATCTACAAAATTGACAGAAAAATCTAACAATAGGCTCCACTGGAAGAGTCTTATAGATATGTTCAAGTAGGAATCGGCGATTCCAATAACTAAATCTGAAGCAAGAAATCAGTGTGATAGAGAACATTCTAGAATCCTTTAAAATTTACAGTTTTATTGTAGAAATAGAGTTACGATAATATTGCTTCAAAATCCCTCATTTTACGTTAATAATCCCATTAAAAACAATATAAAACAAGTAAAAACCGCACCTGTAACAATGAAATTACTATTTCAAATAAATTAATGATGAAAAGATGGGAAATTACCGGAATTATATTCAACATTGTTCGTCATGTCGGATCTATTATTGAAAATTTCAATTTTATCCAAAAATTGATAAGTAGCGTTAAATCCTGTTCCATCGAGTCGATCGTTCGATCTGAACGTTACCCTGAAGAATTTCCGATCTGAATCAATGTCAAACTCTTTTAATTGACCACAATGCCTTGAATATTTCCGATCTCTTGCCATAAAATTTGAAAATTCAACATAATCACTAGCCGAAATTGCTTCACATCTACTCAAAAAATAAACAGATAGATTTACAAACAAGCTAAAAGTATTGTCGTGAAAATTTACGGTAATACTCCTTCCACGTCGAAATAGTCGAAATGTAAATGGACCTTCTCTTTTTGGTTACCGTGAAAGAAATAGTGGCATTCTGTATCTCTTGGGTAAAAACCAGGGTAATTGGGACTATAGAAAAATCCATTTCTAGATTCATTGCTATTAAATACGAAGGCACATGGGTAATCCGGTAATTGAATACCAGTCTTAATTCCAAAATCTAAAAAACAAAAACGATAAATTCTAGCCGTTTTCTTAACGAAATTATTCACTTTCTGTAAAACTATACGTTGCTTTAAAACCTCTTGAATAGCGCGACGCAAAGAGACTTTGAAATTCCAGTTTAATCCTCGGACCGTTAGACATGACAGGCTTAGGCAATGTATTACCACAAAAACTGTCGATTTTCTCCATTCTACCATCTATATGGACGAAAGCCATTAAAGAGTCCTGATTCTCGCATCTATAATCGTTCGAAATCAGTCAATAATTAAACGTGATTAAAATTTCAAACTCACTCTTTACTATTATCAGCAACAGATCGATACAAATTGAAATCTTGGAAGACGATTTGAACTCGCTCTTTGCCACGTCCTTGGAATTCATATCGACAAGTCGTCCGTGATGGATACGGTGCTGGATATGAGGGACTCGATATTGTACCATTTTTACTCGTATCACTGCCTATTACAATATCACAACTTGATCCTAAAAAATAGAACAATCATTGAAAATAAATCAAAGAATTTCTACATTATAAAGTAATTTATAAAAGGGGAACTAATTGGAAACCAGAAGATGAGGAAACTGACTAATCTTCAAGTTGAATAGAGCGATAATGAACTAAGAAAATAGTGTGAATTAATTGGAAGATTTGCAGGAATAAACAACTAGCCCGGCGCATCCACCATTTTTAATCACAACTCTAAAAACTTGATTAAACATTAATAATTCATAACGACCTCGCTCTGTGGCATAAAATAACGTTATTCTATGGGACAATAAATTAGATGGGGAACATTTGCTGATGGCGTTGATGATATTTAAAAATTTCAAACCTTAAATTGTGAAATTTATACAGCTAATTTTTCTACAATAATTAACAAACAACCATCAATAGCAAACATTGAGCGTATCATTCGTCTTCGTTCTAGTCGATTTCGAAACAGATTCGATTGTAATTGCAGCTATTTCGGTCGAAATTGCAGTAAATCAATCACTCGAACAAACGAAACTTCAAAATTATAATTTAATAGATATTAAAGTAGCTAGTTGGGAGTCGAGTGAATAGATGATTGGATTATATCGTTTGAATTGTGGAAAATGTGATTTGAACTGTTTGATTGTCACCCTTGAGGCTAGTTTTGGGAAGTTTCAATATCCTCGTTTGACAAAAGCTCGTTGGAAAAAAAGAACGACGATAGATAAGAAAAAGCCTTAGAGGTCAATTCTGATGTGTCAATAGATAGAAGTCCACTTTGATATTGAGCTTGATATAATTTATTTTCCTGGAAATAGAAATTTTGCGACCGAAAATCAGTATTAATCACAAGTACGATTCGTTCCCAACTATCACCAATAATTGTTTGGAATGAATAAAGAGGGTGGATTTCCTAATTAAAACGAGCATTGTATCTTTGATTAATGATTCCCAGAATTAATAATAGATATCTTCGATTCCCATATCGTCGATAATAAATGAATGAGATAATAATTCATGATTGTCATAATTTTTGATTTGATTAATTTTGTGTTCAGTTCACGATTTAATAAATTATCGATATCGAATCCTAAATTAGTATCTAAACAATATTCGAACAAATTTATCACAGAAAGTTTATAGACTAGTAACTAGTAAATTTGTGGAGAAATATTTCCACCTGAGACACGATTTATTGCGAAAATTACTAAAAATAAATAGCGATTTAAAATAGAAAAATCTCAACTGTATTTTTTTTTTATAGAAATGTGTAATTTTTATGCAGGAGCTTTGTTATTTCCTGATTCAATTTACCGACTTAAGTCAGGAAATCAAAAGGTCGATCAATGAGATTAGATTAGATTTACATTTTTCTTTGGTGGTAATATTTCTCGAATACGGGATTTATAAAATCGAGAAACAATTCGAACAGTGTGATCAATTTCAATTTGTTTCAATAAACACTATAAATGTTGATAAATTATCCGGCTAGATTATCTCTATTCTCTTGGCAATTTTTTCCCGAGTCTCTTTTTAGATGATTCATAAATCTATATTTGTAAGTCAGCCAGTTTCTCAATTTCATTAGAAGTTTGAATATCCGAATAATCCTGAAAATACGATTAAATCCAAACTTATCCCTAATGGTTTAATTAAAATATAGATAGTTAGACACAATTTAATTCAACATGCACAACAATTAAGATTATAAAATAAACCTTTTCCGCGTTCTCGCATCTCGTAAGCTTGATCCTTTCCAATTAACATCAATATTATTGATAATAACAGAACGGATACACAAGTGACTCGTAAAAATCGCGACATTTTTTTTTTATATTTTAAACGTAAGAAACTGTTTCGAACTTTTTGAATAATGGAAAAGCCGCCGTGAATTTGTTTATAAGGCTTGAACACACATATCCTTCGTAAGGACAACAAGAACAGTCCTGTTTCTGGTGAGTTTCAGATAGTAGATTGCCGGGTTACACTTTGTCATGCGCATCTATCTCTTTTACCAACCTGTATTGCATTTTAACATTTTCTTTTTTAAATAAATGACGAGACAGGTTGCCTATAAAATTGCTACTTACACTAACATTAATAGGATTTTATTCAAGAGCAAAGTTGGAATTAGTTTGTTAATTAGATTACAACTCAAACATAAATCTAATTCCAATTCAAATTGAAACCTTACAGTATTATTGTCGATTTTTGATTGGAATTGTAATAAAACGACAATTTGAATGGATATAAAATCTTTGATTGCTGCTAGTTCTCCATTTAGGACCTACAATATGAGCAACATTGAATTGTGTATTTATCTACTATACATACATTGTGTAGATGTGGTTGAGTGTAAATCAAGTTTGCATATTTAATAAGATTCATGTTGTTCCTCTGTACATAATTCAAAAGTCAAAAGCCACATAGGAATCTTGTACGATGCGCCAAAAACTATTGTCCGATGAGAATAAAATAACCCAATTTATTATTTTGTTTTTTCAAAGACTATTGTAATTGTACCATTTACAATAGCACAATCTAGATTGAAAAGTTCTACTGTCAAAGTAAAATATATCAAAATCAACACAATACCAACAAAGAGATCTAATTTATAAATATTTACTGGAGTCTATTCGAATGTGTATTGAATTTTGTTTGAAATGATCGTTGAAAGGTTTTAATAGCATTTAAAACAATAGAGAGTTGCAAATATTCTCAGAAATTTTATTGGAAATATTCAATCGTATTCTCATCCCCCACCAAGTCTGGACCGATTGTGATACTCACGAGAAATCCCTCAATTTTCTGGCAAATAGCCATGAATATATTACAGAAAATGTAACATAACACCGTGTAAAAGGGCTGAGATTAATTTATAAGGGCGTTGATGTAACATGGCCGTTTCTCTCTATTATAATGCCGACGTTATATTATAAAGTATGCATAACAAACAAGATCTACTCTTATTATTATCTCGGTCACAATTTTTAATGTCACTCTTGCGATTTTCATATAGTTCCTATCAATTCCGACTATATACAGGCTGTAATAGATGTTCATGTACATTTTTGGAATAGTTCTAGATAAAACAAGAAAAGTCCAGATCAAGATTCCCTATTTCCCAGGACTAAAATACAAAATCTTCTACTCCCCAAAGTATATTGTTTCCACCAAAGGGAGAGTCGCAACTCTCCCTTCTCTAAATAAGTTGGAATCAATTTCATTGAACTATCATTATCATCAACTTTTTAATTCTAAGGAAAGTCTTACAGAATAATTAATATTATTTGGAAAAGAATATAAATAAATAAATATTTTTGTGAACATTTCGACTCGATGTGATAATAAAATCAATAGCATTGGGATTTATAAAATAAATTTTAGCTCGAGCTGTGAAAAATAGATCTAGATCAAGGGATTTCTACAGAATCCTTATCTGGAGTCGTTGCTCTTTGTTAAACATAAGGTCGATTCGGCTCGAATGTTTGAGAACTACTGGAAGTTTCCCATTTTCTCTCACATACAATAACATTACGTTACAATTTTATAGTTCCCTGGAGATAAATTTTAAGGTAGGTCAAGCCAAATTCAATGATACCCAAACTTTTTTTTAAAATCGTACAAAATTTGTTCTTTTAAACATTGATTTCTAATCATAATAGACGGAATACATATATTTCACATAGTATATAATAGAAAAAGAAGAAGAAAATTAAACTTCTTGTTATTGAAATGGAAATGTAGAATAGAGGAGAGAATAAGATGGATTATGATATTATGAAGATTTAAATTAAAACCTGTCCTGGGATTGTGTTATTTATCACATAGAGTACATTACATTTTCCATATTCAAAACAACATGTGATATGTGTGTAATAATAGATACGTTAAAAGCACTTTCCTGAATGTTGAGAAAATTATATACAGGTTGCTATGTGATTTCCGACTTGTTTCTCATTAAAAAGGAATCATAAAAAACGATAAAATGGAAGAAACTAGAATTCATCTTTGAAAATAATAAAAAATGGAAAATATTTAGATAAAATCCGATATATACGAACTATCGATTTATAAGTTCAAAGATCAGTAAGAGCTTATCACAATATGGTGCCCAATATTTATTACATTCGCCTAAAAACTAACTAACTTGGTACAATTCGATCACTAAATCTCTATAAATTATTAGGGGTTTCAATAACGATCAAAGATTTTCATAAAACTATAACTTGCCTGAATGGCATAAGCGAACATGGGATTTTCGTTCGGTTGATTCTGTTGTAGAAAAATACGTTGCTGAAAATTATTATTATGTTTTGTTGTTCTCTTTATTTGTGTTTTTTTTTTTGCTTATTATTGTTTTGGAATGATTATAGAGCTTATTGTGTACTTACTTGTTTCACTAACATTTGGTTCAGGCTCCGTTGATGGTGAATAACTTCCAGGTCGATGGAATCGAACCGGCTCTGGAAGAACCAAACATAGAACCAAAAATTTCATAAACATCTGAACAGAACAAAATGAATTTTATTGTAAATTCTTTTGAGACAACTTCTATTCATTTATCCACTTTAAAACAAATTAGGACAATTTTTCTATTATCCTTTCAAAGGATAATACCGCCATCTATTGCCTAACAAGAAAATAAGAATTCACAAACTCTATTAGAGTACCCCTTTCTCTTTATAAATTCCATTCAAAACTTGAAATCTTTTATAACTCCGTCTTTTCAACTCTCCTACAGAATAAACACTACTAATGTTAACCATTTTGTAGAGTTTTATTATAGTTTTAATCAAACGATAAAACGTTCCACAAGAGTTTCACAACTTTTATAATAACTTGACATGAATAGCTTCGTCTTTTATTATTCTGAAAATAATTGGAAGATATATTTTTCATTTGAATAATTTTCATTCTAATTAAAGCTGGGTGACACGAAAAAAAAATTAGATTACCGTTGTTGAAGTTTCCCAATTCAACTTTAAAACCAAATTAGAACTACTAGCTTGAAACTTTTTCAAAGCTCGGTGAAATTCAACTACTCTCAACTAGATGGCGTTGATTATTTACTGAGATCCAAACTACCATTTGAAATTGGCAAATTTTATTTTGGCAGAGATAAAATTCGTATATTCGTTATTAAACTGTCTCAAGTTAAGTGATGATGATGACAATTACCTATTTGTGCTGAATATTTCGTAAAAATGTTTTTACCTATTGAATTGTCGTCCATTGGTTGAAATTGGTACATAGCTTTGAAGCCTTGTCCTGGCCAATCAGAATTCGCTACGAATTCGATAAATAGGTCCATATTTGTTGACAAAACTTCTAATTCAGTACCTTCATTGCATAATACTCTAATTGCTGGATCGGCAGATGTTTTCCCATCATAAACTCGTATCAAATCGGCACGGTTTAAACAGCTGTGAACAAAATATTTTCCTGGATAAAAGTTATTCTATAATATTAGGGAAGGAATTGTAATTGTAGTGAAACTAGAGGGAACTCAGGAAATCTAATCATGTTTTCGGATGAAAGTTACGATGGATATTGGAGAGTTTATTAATGGAAATTATAACAATTAGACAAAATAGGAGAGGATTCATATATATAAATTTTTAGGTAGCTGCAGCATTACAAAATTTAATTTCAACTAATGTCGGTCATGTTCAATGTTGAATTAAAAAAGAAAAACTATGCTATTTATGTAGTTTTCACGTTGTTTCTGGTAAATTGCCAGAAGTTGAAGATTTTTGTTCCTATTAGCTAACAAACAGTTGGGAGTTTCGTTGAATTTCCTTCGATTTCCGGTCGCCGAAACTTTACATTTTTATTTCTAATACAAAATTTATACAAGTCAAAGTTAAAACTTTTGTTTATTTGCTCAAAAAAATTCACTTCCTCTTAGTGGAAGTTTACGTGGAACTTACACATGTCAACACCTGCATTATTCAATTTTAATAAATCATTCGTTATGAATATTGATTCAAAGTGTTGTGTTTTTTTTTTGTTTCGATTAACAAATTATGGATGGAACGATTAGAGAAAAAATCAATAGTCATGATATTTTGTTGGATGTAAACAAACTTCCACTATAGGGTGGATTTATGCTAAATAGTGGTTATAAACCGCAGAATGTGCACGTTTCCATAGTTAATAACAAAATCTGATTAAATTACGACAATTTATAATTTGATAGTTGACAGGTTTTATTAAATAATAAAATAGAGACTTTGGAATAAATGAAATATAATAATCGATTCTTATTGAATAAGTTCCAAATAAAGAGCAAAATCTCAAATAGGCCTTATAAAGTCGCATAGTTCTCTTTTCTTTTCATATGTGTAATAATTTAAGTCAACATGGCTAGTTATTTTATAAAGGTCACCATGAACTTTCGAGTAATTTTCCATGAAATTTCTCGTCTCTAAAAGGTGTCTCCAATAATATAGAAATATCGACAAATCAATTTGCTATTTATTATATATACCTATATATTTTTGTGAAACGAAAGAACATAGACGTAAAATTTTCTCACATCATTTCCTGTAACGTTTTCCTCTATGTTTTTTTTTTGTTTCTTTTATGATCATCCATCGAACAGGAAAACTCTCTATATTTATATAATAGCAGTAATGGCCTGAAGTTAAAAGAGTACAGTGCAAATTTAATCTAAAGTCCATTTACTCAACTAGCGTGGTCACTGAGATAAAAACGATTCAAACTAGATGGCTTTTTTTTCATTGATTTCCTATAGATATTCAAAAAAATATATGTATTAAAATGGAAAATTCAGTTATTAAAATTTTAAATTTGACAAATTGAAGTTTACTCAAAGATATTTCCGTGGAACTTCTAAAATTTAAGCTTTATTAACTTGAATTATTCATTATCCGAAAATACTAAATATAGATGATTTTACATAATTGATTAAAACAGTTTAATTGTTCCCAAATTTTATTGATAAAAAAAAATTTACTTATTATGGCTCCAGTTGATATTCATGAGATTGTCGACTTGTAAAAGATACTAGAAAATAGAAAGGATCAAATCAAAGCTGTCATTATATTGTGGTTTGTGTCTCTTCTATGTGTGTCAAAGTAAACTGGAAAATTTTAATACCGATTCAAAAAAAAACCGTAAACGAATACAAAAAGAAGCTTTATGGAGGCTTTATAAATTTAAGAAAAAGAAAAAATACTGCAAAGACGACAATTCCACATACATAAAAGATTCAAAAGAATGACAACGACGACAATAAAACAAGGCCAAAATTGCTTTACTGGTTGTATGTACAAACATAGATTTCAAAACGATTTCATTTATACTGATTAGATAGACTGTAAAGAGCTTTTTTCGAGTAATTAAATATTTTTTCGAAGGTCTTTTGTGAAATAAAGAAGAAAAACTTTAGGAAATCCACAATAATATAATATTGATAATATTGAAATTGTTACAATTTCCCAGTCATCAATTCAATAATATTCGATTGTTATTAAACACGTGTAAAATTATATTCCGGAATTCTGGATGCCTGTTTTCCGGTTGCATTCAATAGACAAACAGTCGCCTACGCTTTTAACATTAACCCTCCCTCATCTCATAACCATCCCTCCAATGTTCTATGCAATGTTGTACATTGTACAATGCTCCTGATGCTGACACAGCTAATCAATTATTTTGACGAACTAAGTGGAGTGCCCCTTTAAAAGGACAATGCAACTGCGACTTTTATAAAATGAAGCAAAGCAAAGTTCTTTTTATCATCATCATCATCATCATCATCATTAGTTTCCTGTTAATCGTGCCATATTCCTACCATTTCGAAATATGCTTTGCTGGATTTACAAACACACCGATAATGACGAAAAAAAAAGAAGAAAATCGAAGAAAAAGGGACACTTGACGAGGTATTCTATAGATTTTAAGCTGACTTGGAGTTCGTCCTCTCAAATTTATCTCTTTATTCTTTTTCATAAAATAAATTTGCGCAGACTTTTCTCAATTCAATGAATCTATTTGTTGATACAAAATAAATACAAAAATTTTCATTCAAAATCACCGATACTACCGTTTTTCTTTTGTTGTTCTCGAATTCATCAAGTTCGTATTTTTCTCATTGTTAATTGGTTTAAAATTATAGAATCAATTAGAATTCAAAAATTCCATTACAACCAAGAACTTGGTTATATTCGAAAAAATACAAATACAATACAAAAGAAATTAATTCTCGTTAATCGTGAATCAATGATTGATAAATTAAAAATTTGATATTAATTTCCGGTACTTGCGGTTCAGTGATTGGAATTTTTTTTTAAATGAAATATTTCAATTGATGTCCGAAAATTTCACTTGGATTGTATCATAAATAGACGAGATATTTAGACTAATTGTTGTACAGCGAACATTCTGTATTTAGACTGTTGAATTCAAAATACTGAAAGCCTATCTTTAATGTAATGCTTAAGATGGTAATTTGAATTTATATTGCATTATCTATTCATTAACATCCGCTAGTAAAATCCATTAATTTACTTCAGTAAGATTCAAATATTTTTGTCAAACTCCACATAAATCATTTAAGTCTTGATCAAATTTAATCAACCATATATTATTAATTGATTTGGCTTGATTGAAATGTTATTATTATTATTATGAGAGTTTTGTTATGTCATATTGAAGGAATGTAGTGAGGCCGGTTTGAATTTCAAATTAACTTACCTTAAGTCGCCTTTTTGTAATGCAACTTCCTCAAATACGACTCGTATCCGTTCTTTATATCTGCAAATGATAATAAATCAAATTCAAATAGCCATTTTAGGTACGATAAGAATAAATCATTTAATTTAATGTTGATCCTCAATCCTAATCATCCATCTATCTATAGTTAATGTTCTTAAAAACTTCACCCATTAAAATATGAAGAAGATATTATTAGGATATATTCAGGAAATAGCAACGTCAACGGATTTCCATTCTAAATATAAAAATATCTCTTTTACGACTATAAAATGCGAACAATCTTTAATGTATTGGAACAAAATAAACAGATAATGAAGAAGTATTGTTGTTTTTTTTTTTTAAAAAAATGAAATTTGATACGTACCTGGCCCTAAAACGGTACGAACAACGTATATTCTTGGGATAACTTGATGGGTATCTTGGTGAATAGAATTTGCCATAAGTTGGGGAATGATCAGAACTGAGAAATTGATAGTCGCACATTGTACTTGGTAATTTCAAGCCGTCAGTTTTGAA
Source organism: Stenodera caucasica (assembly GCA_037414795.1). NCBI lineage: Eukaryota > Metazoa > Arthropoda > Insecta > Coleoptera > Meloidae > Stenodera > Stenodera caucasica. The sequence continues at coordinate 222,083 of JAZBGZ010000002.1, forward strand.
CAAGCCTGCAAAAACAACAACAAAACAAGGTGTACTAATTAAAAGCGGTTTAATCATAAATTAAAATTCATATTTATACATGGAAAATTAATAAATGTTCTCTACTCCAATGGGAATGGTAGCATAAAATTCTACGAATCAAACAAACCAACTGTAGTAAATATTTCTCATCTGTGTAACAGCCAGAGATAATCGCTTTGATAGTTCAAGTTTGAATTTGTTAATTGTCGATAATTACTAGCCGCACGTGGTCTTGTAAATTTACTAAAGATAATATAGACATTGGAATATTTGTATAATTAACTTGACGTAAAATTTCCAAATTTCCACCCAATTGAAGTTGTATTTAGAACTTGACAATTGTCTCGATCATTATAAAACTTTTGCAATTAGAGCTCAAACTTTTTACCATTTGTATCAATAATTAGTATATTTCGAATAAAAAAAAAAGAAGCAATATTCTCTCGTTTAGAAAAGACGAATTTTCTAGAGTATTTGTGAAGAAATAATTAATTTAGTGAATTTCGTTGAAATACACTTTAGGGAATAACTATGTTTGTCCTCCAAGAGAAATCTCTGTCAATTCAAATAAAATCTCTCACCCGTTGCGTTTGAAGATTTATCTCTACAACGTACCTATATGTGTATTGTAGATAGATTCGTATTCGGATATGGTCTTAATACACAAATAGATACCAAATACTCAAAGCATATTTTTATTTTGAGGACCTTAGAATCGGGACGTCTCGATCCTCAATACGGGGATCAAGACTATGGTAGAGTACGTGTTTGAGTGCTGTACAAACATGGAATAATAGTATTGAGGTGAAGTTCTAGATAGTTGGTATTAGTGAAGATTATCGTATTATTTGTAAGTGTTCGTTGTGAATAATTCTATCTATGTATCTCTCTCTTTCCTTCTTTTAGAACATTATACAAAACCACTTCAATATTACATTTACCTTTAATGAGGTTTACCGGGGCGACATACCGGCAGGAGATTGTATTTTAATTTACAACGAAATAATGGAATAGCGACGGCAAATAATATAATTCATCGTATTTTCCATCAGACAAATGCTAATAGAAAGTTTTCCCCAGGAATCTCTACATTGTATTATTAAGACAAAGTCTAATTTTCTTGGAAAAGAAAGAGACGTCGTCTATGTTGACGATGAAAACATCGAAGAAGAGACCGAGACTATTGTGACGAAAGTTAATTTAATTTAACAAACAAACAAAATTGGTGCAAATGGAGATTCAATGTTTTCGTTACCTTTGAATTCTCAACTACTCATCTAATCGAATAAAAAACAACCCTCTCGAAAGATTACTTTCGATTTTTACTACCTACTTAAATGTTATCGAAATCGGACGTATTCATTTTATCTGACTTCTATTTAACTTTGGGTTGATCTTATTTGAGATAAATAGTTTTGTAAGTGGAAAGAGAATATTGCGGTGGACCGAAACGGACTAGATAAAATCACAAAATTTATATTACAGAATATTTGTGGGTCAATTTATGCGACTTCTAAATTTATAGAAAATTTCTAATAAACAGTCAAAGCTCGTTTCATCGAAAATTCTCAATTAATTGAACGATGAAAGGATCGGTAAAAAAATATTTTATATTCGATTGTGCTTTGTGTCAACAATTAACAAATTGGCCAATTCTCTCTTATCTATCGGCAATATTAGAAATGGCCGGCAGCGGATAACAGCATTTAGAAACTGTTTCCGGTCGTCGAAGCCAAAAGCTCTGACTGTTTTTGATGTGTGACGCTGACAGAATCATGTTGTGTTGGAACGCCTCCGGTCACAGAGATTGATCGTAGAAGAACTCTGAATTTATTGTAAGAATTCCAATTTTTTTTTCTTATTCCGTAGAAAAACGGTCGGGAGTCCCCTACTGTGACAGTTTTTCACGAAAATTATCTAGCAAATATTGTTCGACTTAGATGAAGTGAATTTTTTTCTCCAAATATTCAGATCAGTTAATGGAATTGTTGAAACTGACCATTATGCTGAATCATGCTTCGTTACGAGATAATTGATAACTGTTGGGAATTTTTACAGAGAAAAAAAATTATTTCGCTAGTGGAAAAAAGATAAATTTCAAACTTTCACAGATTCAATTGTCTGTGTCGACATTTTATTGTAAGGTCATTAGTTGACTGACAACGTCATTCAATAAAGAAAAATGCAATTCAATTTCACACAACGTTTGAAACAATGGGGTCGGATGAATTAGTTCTGTGTTTGAAAAAAAAAGACTTCATCCCTCTTTTACATTTCACTACAATTATCTCCGAGCATTGAGTTTAAATGTTATTAATGATTGAAGAGATTGATGTTACCGGCATAAAATAAAGCTGATTCATCTTCGAAAAATTCGATTCTAACAAATCTATTTACAAACTCGGACGATTTGTATTAATTATTCACAAAAATAATTTTTTTCTATTGTGGATTAATTCGGACTATTATACCGAATATTTAAGCATTCCAAGATAAATGTAGGTACAAGTATAGTGGTAAATTTAGATCTGATATATGAGCCGTATTTTTTTCTCTCTCACTAAAAAGGACCTTTGCGTTACGTATGGATAAAATTATAAATCCTATCACGTCGCAGAAGTGAAACTAATAAATTTTCACTTCACACTCTTTCTAGTAATAAAAACGTCCTCTCAGGGTATGTAACAAATATGGCCAACATGTTTACTATTGTATGCTTAGCACGGATATTTCAATTTATTGTATGTACTCGAATACGAACCGGACTTAATAAAATTGAAAACCAGAACAACAGAAATTTCAACTATCACCTAATTTCCAAATGTCCATAACATACATTCAATTTAACTACGCTCATAAAGTTTTAATATAATTATCCCGAGAAAATACAAGTTGCAGGACAAATCTCATTAGAAACAGCCAACTAATAATAATATCGATATAATTTCGAAACTAGATTCGAGTTTTTCCGAATTAGCGCTATAATATGACAAAATAACAAAACAAAATAAAACAAGCAACATTTTTATACAATCAAAATTTGTCCATATTTTTTCCTCTACTTATGTTTAGTCGAAAGAGTTCTTCAATAGAATTGCTCGAGGGACAATAGAGTTCATGTTCAAGAGCTTGACAATTCCCTTGTCACCTAAAAAGAGCTTTATTTTTTTTTCTCTCTTTCACCATGTCTGTAATCCAAACAGGCACAACAATACATGAGTTATGAGAGATGAATTTCTGTTTTACGAAAAAGCGAAGACTCCTCTTATGAGAATAATAGTGTTTGTTGATTTTTATTTAAAATTGACGATGTTCGATTCGAATTCTATCAAAACAACGAATTAATTATAACAAAGCAATGCCGAAAGGTAAATTGGAAGCATACGAATTTAATTATGTAACAAACCAAAAACTTTCAAGCAAACATTCAACTATATTTCCTTGAATTTGATAGAACCAATTTCGTAATATTGATCTATTTAAATGTGTAACAAACACATAAATAATGGTTTTTTTTCTAAAGGGAATAAAGTTTGTTTGAAACTTCTCGGTTCGATTAAAACGAGAAACTCATCTCATTTAAATTCCAAGAAATTCAATAATAAAAATCTAAAGCGCCACGTTTATCGTCGATTTAAGGGTGTAGTTTGCGTTGTGCATCTAAAAGTTGAACAAACTTTATGTTGAGTGCACTTTTAATGTGAATAAAATCGAAGGAAAAAAAAACGTGAACGATCATAAACTTATGATACTCGAACACACAGTATATCTATCTCTTTCTCAATTTCACAGTTGGAAAATGTACAAAACTTGCCCTAGAAACATATGTTGAGGTTCCAGGTCGAGTTTACACTTCACATACAACTGTTACTTGAATGAATCTCTATTTCAACAACTTCTAAACTAATAGTTGATTATTTTCTTTACGTATGGTAAACTAATTTAATTTTAGACACGAAAATTGTTTGTCTAATGAGAAATTGTCAAATAACTCATTCTATTCGAGGTATAATTTAATAAATGTTCCATGTCTAGTGGCCTCCTTTATATTATCCATTTTCTCCTTTATTATTCTTCACCTTCTAAACAAAATCACAATGTAACATGCATTAAGCCACAATTGCCAACAACCTCGATCTTAATGGCATCTTTTTCAACATTGAATCTCATATATTAGCTTATACAGGATGTCCGGTGTACGACAACTGATCCAAATATCTCTCAATATTAACGCTAGGATCAGAAATAATCAATGAGATATATTTCAGCCACAAAAAATTGTTTGTCATTGAACCAAAAGTAAAGGACATTGATATCAAATGACATGTCAAATTCTTTTTTAATAGCTGTTACCATAGAAACCATAATTTTACAAAAAATTAAATATTGATTGGATGTTTTAAGCGAGGCCTACATTGATTCCTCTCTGATGCAAAACAATTTATTGATTATTACGTCTCATAAATAGCAGAGATATTTGGACCAGTTATCGAACAGTGGACATCCCGTATTGTTGGCATATAGACACATACAATTTAATTGTACGATCCAATTGGAATCAAACGACTCAATATGAACGAGAACAATCAACAACAACAGCAACAACAAAAAATAAACAAGAAAAACGAGCGAAATCTGTACGGATATTTAATGGGCCTTTAAAGCAAGACTATTTCCGATGATTGATGTCGATTTCATAACGTCATTCATCTTGATTTCACACGAAGATTCACGATTTCACCATCCATTTAAGGACCTTATCTTGTAAACTCATCGAAGGGAAAGCCCATCGGTGATTTCAACATAACCAAAAATTAATACTTTAAATCGAATATGTAAAAAAGAAAAATTTATTTAGAATTCTGATTAAAACCGAGAAAAAACAGGTCATGAAAATCCCACGGCAATTACAACATCTTAATCTAATTTTCAAAATCTACAATACCAGTTTCGGTTGTTAATAAATCTTTGGATTATTTTCGGATATAAATACAAAGTTAAATGTAATTAATCGATTCGAGTCAATTCTTTCATTAGTACATAAAACATAAAAACAACAATAAACAAACGATGGTTTTGTGTGGCTAAAATGAATGATCGACATAACAAAACACAGATACCTCTAAACACAAATATATGAAATACAATCGTAAACATGTACAGAATTGGACAGTTTTATGCCATTAGCCACAGAGTTTTCTAGAAAAATATAAAACAGTGATTTATAGTGCGTGAATTTTGTTGTTTTTTGTTTTGAGTGGTTCGTAATTCTTATATGACATTAAGCTGGTACAACACACAAAGATAAATACACTTCAACTAATCCTTCTTTATAATTTATCTGTATATAGGATGGATACACGCAGCACGGCTCTCTTGTTTTATAGACAATTTTGGTGGATGCGCCGGGAATTAGAATATCGATAAAATCGACGATTCCTTCTATCGAATTCGTTCCACAATCGAATCAATCAAATGCAGTGTTCGCTTAATTGAACGTATAATTATTCGGAGAGTTTCTTGAACAACTACCGGCACATATGTTGCAGTTTTACAAAGAAAACAGCGAATAATTTACAAGTCGGCTGGAAATAATTGGTATTTCTGCTAAATTTTACGATAATAAATTTGTCAAAATACACGAAGTGCTGAAAAGAATAAAAAGCAAAAAATGGATTTCACCCTTCCATTCTTTATCACACAACAAAGAAATTTCCAGGGAATTGAACGGTGAAATTGGGCTGCACTAAAGGTGCGGTTATACTATTTTAGATTGTCTAGATAGAAACAATTTAGTTTAGAGTACTCCACCTTAGGCTATTTTAATTTATATTGTTAATATCTGCCTTGAAGATTTTATCTAGTCTTGTGAAAAATCTAACTTGAAAACTAAAAGTTTATTCATTCAATAGAGTTTATTATTTCTTAATTATCGCATTCTCGAAGATCTATTTTATAAGGATGGACTAAAAGAATTTGCATACCGTTAGATATTCTGAATAGTAATAAAATTATATATTTTTTACTGTTCCTGACAGTATTTATTTATTTTTTGTTGTATATTTCCCATGAGATCCAAATCTCCCTTTATATACAAAAAAAATCTTATTCTATGTTTATGAAAAGTTTGAGAATACATACATCAACCGTTAACAAAAATAACAACAATAATAATAATAATAATAAACCAAACTAAACAAAAATATAGAAAAGTAAATTACATCTCGCTCTGATCCGAACGAATCCTATTTTCATTTTAGAATAAAATAAAATTGTTTTACTGTTACCACATAACTCGAGGAAAAAATTAAAAAAGAAAAAAAGAGAACAGAAGCTCCAAAGAAAGCAACTAGATAGATTTATGAATTTTCAATAAATTCCAAATAAATAGTTATATTTATCAAATGGATTAAAAGTATAAATATAATTCTAATTCTTTTATATTTCAATCTGTTTCCTTGTTCTATTTTATTCGAATATACACTCCGTTCTGACTAAAGTGTAAATACTCCATAAATATGAATAAATATGAATATTAAGAAGGTTGATTTCGATTTGACCCATATTTAATAGGAAAATAAGGCTTTTATGGAGCTGTTGTTGTTGCGAATAGAAAAATATGCAACTTACGTTTATCGATGAATCTGAACGTGCCTGAGAAGCCAGACGAATTGGCCGTTTGTTGTCCGGAATGAAATTCTAGTACTAGTCCAGAACCGGAGGAGTATAAAATTTTTGGTACATCAGCCAAACCACCACACAATAAATTCTCCCACGGTGTATATTCGTTGACTTCACCACGTTCTAAATGTAGGAAAACTTTCAAATAATCACCACGTATACAACTGCAATAGAAAAATATATACATATAAAAAACATGATTATTTTAATGAGTTTCAGTCACGATATCGGAACAATATTCTTTTGAATGTTGGTCGATTTTGGGGTTTGTGTTTTGTTTTGATTAGAATTACTATTTGGATCGATTTCATGGTTTAAAGGCGGAAAGTCGAAAGGTACTCTTCTCTCAAGTTGGAAAACCGATTGTCAGCAATGTTGATTGATGTTTGGTATTCGGTGGGGCTTTAACGCTTCTGCCTCTCAATTACCAACTCTAAAGTCGATATGGTCCCGAGTCTGTTGTCCTGACATTTCTTCATTATTCTCAATATATCTTCAAAATGCCGGATTTCCGTTGAATCTACTCAGCAATTTTCGCCAACATTAAAATAATGTTTTATAATAAAAATCTGTCTTTACACAAAAAAAATTTATTATAATCAATTAATTTCAATAAGATCGTTTTAATGAAATTAAAATCACCGAGATTAATGTAGTAATTGATGGAACATTGCTATATTGAAATAAATCACCAACAATATTAATTCGATGTAATTAATCATAATTTATCGTTTGATAAGTTAATTCCAACGAAACTCTGGTTGATTTTCGCCGACTATGTCGAAATAATAACCATCCTTCATAGAGATGAAATTTAATTGTTGACATTCTCCATTCTAGTAGGTGATGAACAAAAAAAAACAAAAACAATAGACGTTAAAGCACTTTTCAAGATTAATTAAATCACGCGATAATAGTTCTTTTTATGAAAGAAAAATTGAGTGACGAATTTCTTTCAGTTTTATTATTGTTCAAATTTTTATATTATAATATTTTGAAGTTTGTCTTTCACAAAATAAAACTTTATAGAATCGACAATGCTGAATAATCCATCGATCGTTTTAGTCACGTATTGTAATAAACTTTTTATATTCTTGTCCAAAACGAAGACAACAACTCTAATTTAGTTATTTCATACGTTTTTATTTTCTGTTACTTTTAAATACTATTCCAAGTTCATTTGTTTGACTTGTTGACTTTAACAGAAAGTTTCCAACA